>LFYR01000981.1:261086-315907 GCA_001185155.1 Zostera marina | reverse complement strand
CCTGTCCTTCAATGTGGGACTTGCATTCCTGGATCTTCGCGCCCAGGTAACCCTCCACGTTGCTCTCCCCATGGGACCTTTCCATGGCCTCGGCGAAGGTTTTTGGTGGCTTTCTCACTAAGTCCCCCGCGAAGAACGTGGGCCGGAGGCTGTTCGTTAGGGCGTACAGTACCACCTCCTCCGAGATCCCCTCAATCTTCTGCACCTCGCTTGCAAACCGGTCCATGTACGTGCGCGTGCTCTCTGATTCTCCCTGTACGACCGTGCTGAGGGCGGCCTTGATTTTCGGCCTCCTCCGACGGTGTGCGAACGCCTCTCGGAACACCTCCACCAAGCCTTCGTAGGTGTGCACGGACCCTGTTGGCAACGTCCTGTACCACGCAATTGCGTCGCCCGTAAGGGCCCTTCGGAACATTCGACACCAGATGTCCCTCCTATTCGTCCTGTCCTCCATGTTGGTCTTGAAAGAGTGCAGGTGGTCCTCCGGGTCAGTGTCGCCCTTGTAGTAGGGGATCTTCGGGGCTCTCCAGCCCGGTGGGTACTCTTCGTCCAGTAGGTGCTGTGTCAGGGCCTCCCCACTGCCACCCCCCGACGTCGTCGCCACAATTGTTCGCGGGGCCTCCACTGGTGGGGCGTCGCTGCCGAGTCTACACTCCGGGGGGGCGGGCGGCCCGTACATGGGATCTCCTCCCCCGCCCCCGTCCGACTCCAGGGTATGCGGGGTCACTGTGAGCTGATGGACTTGCTCTTGCAGTTGACGCTGGCTCTCCTGCAGGTTGGATATTAGCTCCACGAGCTGCATCCTCTCTCGTTTGCTCTCTTTTTCCGCGCGATCCTTCTCCTCCGCGCGCTCTCTTCGTTGGAGCTTCTCGCGCTCCTTCTCCCTTCTCTCCCGGGATCGCGACCGGGACCGCGTTCTCCTGGCCCTCGGTGGAGATGCCGCCCCTTTGTGTCGGCGCCTCTCGGGTGACTCCCAACCGTACCTGATCTCCTCGATCTCCATACGCAGTCTATCCTCGTCGTCCCATTTCTCGTTGGCTCTTACTTCCTCTGAGTACCGGTCCCGGGAGTGACGTCGCTCCGGCCGATACTCCTCCGGCTCCCGCTCGGGTCGCTTAGAGCTCTCCCCCACCTGGTAACCGCTCTTCGTCATCCTTTTCTCTCCGGCCGCCATGTATTTCGTTTCACGTCAGGTTCACCACTGTTGGTGTGTGTGCTCGCCGGTGTAAGCCCACAACCTCAACCCTCAAGTGTTTACTCTCTCCGAATTGTCAACCCCCTCCCCAGTTGGACCAGGGGAGGTATTTATAGCCTGCACTTGTTGTCATTGGGCCTTGTGGGTTCGCACGGTCGGGCCCGTCCGTCCGTTCGTCCCCCCGCCCCTCCGTCCGTCTGGGCCGGCTGGTCCGGTTCGGTCCATGGGCCGCGGTCCGCGGTCCATGGTACCAACAGATAGATTAGGACTACATATGTTATGTATGACATGCATGTTGAAACTCTTAAATCTAAAAAATTACTTGTTGCATGTCTATATATGACACCCTATCTATCGTTGCTAATCTTAACATTATACCAATATGCTATAACTGTTGATTTATGCATACCATATGTTGTGCTTGTTGTTCCCATGTTGTTGATTGGTTGCATGTCTCATTAGATCTATGTGCATGTTACCTCACATTAAAATCATTTACTAATGGTAAAGACAACAATGTTTCTGATTCTCACATGAAAGTATCTATGCATGGGTGTGGCCTGAGATGTCTTTAAAATCACACCGTATTAAGCAAGGTGGATATTCTATGTCCATGGCTGCTACTGGATAGATCACCCTGTTTAACTGTGATCTATCCGCACAATGCACAGAGTGAGATGTTCCTCACAACTTATGTTTTGTTAACTATCTTAATGCATTGACTAAGATGAATGTTTTTCTCATATTGCTTCCGTTGCTAACCAACTATTCAAATAAAATTAGACATTATCTGAATACAAATTTCCTTCATCCAAAACCAATCAAAGGTGGGATGAGGACCATTATCAAAGCCATGTATTCTGGCTTCTTCAAATCAATTTACTTATCAAGTCCAAATTTTAATATGCATTTTTCAATTCATTTGAAATGTATTTACACTATACTAATACAATGCTATTACTATGAAACGTACTACAGAGTGATCATCATGTCAGATAATGAGAATGTCCAAAATGCTCAGATTGTCAAAAAGAAACCACTGGGTGGTCCTCTGTTCGATCCTACATCCATATACTTTTTTAAGTCCACTGACTATGGCCCTCCATCCTTATAAATATCTTACAGGGTAGCCAAAACTACTATCCATGGAATAGGGAGATGACAACCATGCTCATAATTAGAAGAAAGTTAGGTTTTGTTAATGGATCCCTCAAGGAACCATCCCAAAATGATGAAGAGGAGCATGAGGCTTGGGTTACCTGTCATGGGATAATCCGTCAGTGGATATGGAGCTCTGTCTCTCAGGAGATAGCCTCCCAAATAATGTACACAGATGATGTTGCCATCATTTGAGCTGATCTCAGAGATCAGTTCAAACAATCTAATGAAACACATTTATTCCAACTGACCCAAGACATTGCTCTACTCCAACAAGGATCAAACATTGTATCTAAATTTAGTGCCACCCTTAAGACACTGTGGAGGGAAGTAGGTGCCTATGGAGAGGTCCCTAGATGTAGTTGTGTCAATTGTTCTTGTAATGTTAATGGAAGGATAAATGAAAGGGAAGAAAGGCTGAAGATCAGAAAATTCATAATGGGTTTGAATGATAATTTCAGACAGATTAGATCCACCATTCTATCCATGGACAAACTCCCAAACTTTGGGAAGGTGTTTTCAATGGTTATACATGAGGACGCCCAACAAAAATTAATCAACAACTCAAACACAAATCAGGGCTCTGCATTCTATTCTGCAAAAGGGAAGGCACCCTTCCAAACAATAATCAGACCTACAGATACCCCATCCTCATCCAATCCAAATCAAAGAAAAATGCCTCCTACTCCTACTGAGCCAATATACTACAAAAGTGGTAAACAAGTCAACACAAGGTATCACTGCTTCCACTGTGTTGTGTTTGGGCACAGTGATGAAAAGTGTTTCGATCAACATGGATATCCTTCTACAAACACTAGGACCAATCCTACAACTCCAACACCATCTGCGGTTAACAAAGCACAAGGCTCAGCTAATTGTGTGAACACTGAACAGACTTGGACACCATGGGACAGTGATGACAAAAAGGCAGAATCCTCTGAGAATCCCATTGGACCATATGACTTCCCACTCTACTCTGAGAAATATAATTCAAAGCCACTGCCCAAGTACAAAGATCCAGGTAAAGCAAATTCTATTTTTAACAAATACTTAAACATCTATTGGATCATTGACTCAGGTGCCTCTGAACACCTGAGTGGAAATGAATCTGATGGGGGTGAAACCCGACCAGTACTCCAAGACGCGCAAGCGGGGAACTCCGCGGGAAACCGGACCGGAACTCAAGTGCGCAGAGCTCTGCTTCGCTAGGATTCCTTTCGCTCCAAATGACCTGCCTTTAATGAGTGGGGATGCCTCCTATTTATAGGGGTTCTTATAGGGGTAATCTGGTCATTTAGGCAGTAATCGCCTAATTGCCTAACTGATCAGATCGAGGCTCAAGATCAACTTTCCAGAGATCGACTTTCTGGGGATCGACTTTCCTGGTGATCGACTTTCCTGGTGATCGACTTTATTCAGAAGTCGATTCCAGGGAAATCGATCCTCAGGAAAGTCGATCTTCCTAGGATTCGACTTGGGACCTCCCCAACCCTAGAATAGGTACCTTAACTCATCTTAGGCTATCCGGACTTCTAGTTGCTGGCAGGTTGTGACCGGGTTCGGGATACTGTATCACCAGAATCATTATTCCAAAAACTCACAAAGTGTGATCCCTTCAAGATCTCACTACCTAATGGGGACAGTCAAACAGTCTCCCTAAAGGGTGACATCTCTGTCTCACCCAACATCACACTAAAGGATGTATATTTTAATCCATCCTTTCAAGTGAACTTGCTATCCATTAGCAAGTTAACTCAATATGACACCTACTCAGTTCAGTTTTCTAAATCATGTGCATTCATATATGACAAGGTTCAGATGAAGGAAGTTGGTCAGAGTAGGATGGAAAAGGGGCTATACTTGTTACCACACAGCAGTAAAGAAGATTCTTTTGCAGGTGCCATCACAACATCTACATGGCACAGAAGGCTTGGTCACACCTCAAGTGACAGACTGAAACATATTTTAAACAATTTGTCTTTTAACTTTTCAAATTCTACTTTTGATAAACACCGTGACATATGCCATTTTGCTAAACAACCTAGGAAGTCATTCCCACTTCATGCATCTAGAACTAAACATGCATTTGATTTGCATGCATTTGATTTGCTTCACATGAATGTGTGGGGAAACTTTCACACTCCAACAATCCATGGAAAAGATATTTTTTAACTGTGGTTGATGATTACACTAGGTACACATGGACTTATCTTATATCTATGAAATCTGAATGCTTTACTATTTTGAAGAATTTATGTGCACTCATTGATAATCACTTTGACACCTCTGTCAAATCAATTGGGACTGGCAATGGTGGAGAATTTTTTTCTTCAGCCATGGATGATTTCTTAAAGACAAAGGGAATCATTCGTTACTCCAGCTGCCCCCACACACCACAACAGAATGGTGTGGTTGAGAGGAAACATCAACACCTCTTAAATGTAGCTAGAGCATTGAAATTCCAATCCTCCCTCCCAACTGAGTTATGGGGATATGCAATTCTCCAAGCCACTAATATCATCAACACGTTACCATCCAAGGTAACACAAAACCTATCCCCATATGAGCTCATGCATTCCAAACAACCAAACTATGAAGGACTTAGGACCTTTGGTTGTTTGTGTTATGTAACATGTCTTGTAAAAGAAGACAAATTCTCCCCTAGAGCTAAGAAATGCATATATCTAGGTCATCCTCCAACCCAAAAGGGTTCCATCATCTATGAACTAGATAGTCAACACATCTCTATAAGTAGAGATGTTACATTTTATGAGAATGAATTCCCACTAAACAAAGTCAACTCAAATGAAACCAAGAGTCATACAACAACTGAAAGATTTAATAACATACTATTAGATGATTCTGATCTTTCAGAAGTATATCAAATCTCTCAAACTGACTCACACTCTCAAATTTCAACAGATTCAAACTTTGAGTCATCAGAGTCAATTCAAACAAATCCAAACTCTGAAATTCCAAACCAAACAACATCAAACTCTGAACAATCAGAGAAAATTCAAGAGCAACACACAAATCTTGACATAATCCCAAGCATCCAACAAAACTCAAGATACCCAAAGAGACAAAAAAAACCTCCCATAAAACTAAATGACTATTTTTGTTCATTTGCAACAAGCTGTGGAAAATCAAAAGATACCTCATATCCAATGCATGATTATTTGACATACAAGAGGTTGTCCACTGCTCACACTGACTTTCTAAACAAAATTTCCATAACCACAGAACCAACATCTTTCAAACAGGCTAGCCAAAGCCCTGAATGGGTGAAGGTTATGAATGATGAACTTGCATCCCTAGAGCTCAATGACACATGGGAAATAATGACAACCAAAAGGAAGGAAAATTGTTGGATCTAGATGGGTTTTCAAAGTAAAACACAAATCCAATGTTGCTCCGATTTGACAATTTCAGATCGGCCTCCGCAGTTGTCAATTAAGGCCTATTTTTTACAATGTTTTTTGTTGAGAATTCCGCTCCTCCAACAAGGGCTCTTGGTACGAGTTCGCCTATGGGGACAAAATCCCCAAAAAGACCTATCATTACAGTCGGAGAAATTACAAACTTCTCCAAACAATCAACAACCTGGTACGTACCTTACACCCTTGACCACAAACACCGAGTTCGGATCGATCGGAGTAGACCGATTCGACAGAGCTGTAAGAACTGTCAATCCTAAGTTGGTCAACGTGTAGTTGACCGCATCAGAGTTGGTCCGCACTTAGACGATAGATTCTCCTTCGACTAGCTAGATCAGACCAGCCTCGGTCGATCACTCTCCAATCGAAAAATGACCATTCCTAGTAAGTGTCACCTCAGTCGAAGTAGGATCAATTTCGGTGGGTCCCAAGCCCTCGGAGGGTACCTTGATCAGAACCAGTCCACTCAATCAATACCAACCCGTCAATCTCACAGATGGGAGTTCGGTCGGTCAATATGTTAGTCATTCGAAGGGAAACAAAGTTTTCAGTTGATTGAAAATTTGTCGATCGAAGTGAGTCGAAAGTCGAGAAAGTGCATGATGGGAGGACTGCGGTCCCGATCGCCTTAAATAAACTTCGACTCCAACGTTCGACTTAGGGGTGACAATAACAGACATGATTCGTAAAACAACACGACACGACAAGATTTTAACACGACACGTTTATAATAGTGTCGGGTTAGTGTCGAAAGTTTTGACACGATTAATAATAGTGTCGGTTTAGTGTTTGTCTCTAAAAACACGACACGATTACACTAAATGTAAATTGATACGACACAACACGCACGATAAAACGAAACGATTATTAATTAAATATAATATTGTAATATTAAATATCAAACGATTATTAATTATAAAAAAATATTATATTTAGAGAGAATAGAGATAGCACAAATGGTAAAATATTTCCTTAACATGCGAGAGATCATAAGTTTGATCCCTCATGTTTTTAAATTAATTATTTTAACCTGCATGTTAAGTTCGAGCCCAGGCCCAGATGATACCTTAACGAGCCAAGCCCGAGCCCGGCTCTATAAGCAGAAGCTCGACTCGGCTAGTTTGACACCCTAGTCATGTCGTATTCGTATTGTGTCGTGTCGACACGGATTCAGTCGTGTTCGTGTTAAATTTTTTCGACACGGGTCGTGTTCGTGTCGACGAAAAAATTAGTCGTGTTTGTGTCGTGTCAACACAAATTGTCAGGCCTAGTTCGACTAATCCCGACCTTCGATCGGGAGATTTGCGACTAAAAAATCCCAATTAAGGACCTCGATACAATTTTGGAAACCCTAGGGATCAATCAAAACACAGGGGCTGAGATCCCAAAATCCCAAATCCATGTCACCCTACGACATTGAACCTGACTCATTTCCTAAGAACCGAACGATCATACCACAAAGATCGGTCGGTCTACCCTAAAACTTGCATTAGGCACCATCTCCTTAAATAAGGGGAATGTGTAAAAATAAACCTCATACAATGTTTAAAGTTGTTGGTATAGTGCTTCGGACGACCAACAACAATAGACCACATTTAGGTAATTGGCGTGACGTTAAGGTCTACCGACTATATTAAGAGTGATTATTTGATCCAATTAAGTTAAGCTATGTATCAACTATTTAGAGATTAGATTAGATTTAGTAAGGCCCAATCCTTATGTTGGCCCATTAAAACTAAGGTTAAAGTTAGATGGTATAAATAGATTATTATAATAGTTTATTCTTCACTTTTTCAAATCTTAATACCAAAACCTTTGGGTTTCTCTCCTAACCGACTCCTTCTCCCAACTCACGACTTCTCTCACCCTAAACCCTAGCGGTCCTCCGACTCACACTCCGACTCCGCGATCTCCAACTTTGTGAGACTATATATAAATAAAAAAAATCCAATGGCGAAATTCGGATAAATGATGTGATGCTTTGGCCTATCAGCTTCCCAAGAGGAAACCCATGCGGTCGACGTGACACTTTGGCCCATCGACCACATTTTTTCAATAAACAAAAGTACAAAACCCTCGAGGACGTTTGAGGTAGTCAACATGATGCTTAATTAGGCATTGATGACTATAAAGAAGAAGAAAAAACGTGAAAGCTAGGACGTCGCTTCGATCGTCTGGTGAGGGAATAAGACCGACAACATATGAGTCGGCGTCTCGCGGGAAGGGGTCAAGAACCTACCACACAACCAAATATAAGGTCATCATATGCTTTGGTCCTTCACGCTTAAGCCCACCGAATGTAGATTCTTATATATACAATCTGCCTCAAGGAGGAGGGATAGCGATAAGCCTCTAATTAATAAGGGATTGGTATGACGCTTCAGCTCGCTACACATACGTCACTCCACACGAAAGGGAGATGTGATAAGAACCTACTAGAATGTTTGACGCGACGTTTTGACCCGCCACATACAGTATCCCACCATGCGACGGTAAAAGAGGAGAAACAAAAAGTCGCATCTGAACGAACCTCAACTGCCTTGGCCAAAGGAGGGTGGGGAGAACTGGTGATACCTGATGGCACCCGGACCAAAGGAGCCCGGTTACGGTCATCAACCAGGAACACAAGTCCCCTCGCTTACCAAAATTAAGGGGAAGTACATGGTGATACTAGGACCCGCACTAAGAGTGTGGCCTAGGAATGGGCTTCAAACACCCTTATTTGAGTTGAGGCCTTCAAAGATCGAACATCAATCGCATGTGGACCTTGGGTTTGGCCAGGCCCAGACCAAGTTCCAATATTACAATATATATAGGTCAAGATGATGAATGATTGAACCACCTCAAGGGGAATCGACCTAAAAGGGACCGACTCCTCTCCAGATCGACTACCCCCCAGAGGTCGAAACTCTATAAATAGGGGAAGGAATTCATTATTTGATAAGTTTTTCACATCGACCGACTACTTCCAGAGAAAGGAGTAAAGTGTCTGACCAAAGATCCAGAGCCTTTGGTCTAATCGATCGGTGATGCCTCTGCATCAAATAGTCAACCAATTGACTAGTCTGGAATCGACGAGTCTAGGACACTGATGAGGTGCCCACCCTCACAAATACCCATTCTCATAGGACTGGGTCGGGCACCAGTCACGTCCAACATTAACCCCTGCTCATACACAGAGATATCTCCAAGGGCCCGATGTGAACTAAATACTCGATCCAGAGACATGAAAAAAAGAGTAGATGAGAGATTAAAGATTAGGACGATATTAAGGATTAGAGAGTTAATCTTTTATGGAAATAATCGATAGTAGGACTGACCAAAGGTCGGGTAAGGCCTTACCCATACCCGAGTTCGACAAAAATGGCTCGGGTTAGGTATTAGGTAGTTGACCGAATATACCCAAGCAAGCATTGCCCATGTCTATGTCCATGCCCGATTTTTTCCAAGTATCAGGTAAACCTAGGGGTGAAAACGGAGCGGGTCGCCCTGCCCCGGTAGCTGCCTCATTCTGGAAAAATGGGGCGATCCGCCTGGAATTATAAAATTTAAAATAAAAAGTAAACCTAAAATTTAAAATGGGTAAACCTAAACTTAGGAAGTATTCTCCCCAATGATGATCTCCCTCCAAATCAAAATTATGCACTTCCAAATGAAAAAATTTATAATTATTTATAGTTTTTAGGTAAATAAAATGTAATTTATTTAGACCCGGTCCAGACCCGGATTTTTTCATGGGTCAGGTCCGGGTCCAGACAATTGAGTACTGGAACCGGATCCGGCCCAGATCCGGATCAAGTTCACGGGTCTGGGTCCAGCTCAGCCGTCCCAAACCCGGTCCATTTACAACCTTACTTTTTACCTTAATTTTTAAAAGACATAAGATTTAATAGCTAACACTTAAGCTTAATAATTCTATATCTAATATAATATAATTTAATTTATTAAAAATACTGGAGCGACCGCCCGAGTTTTGCCATGTCCCGAGACTCAACCCGGAATATGACCGAGGCAACGGGGCAAAAAATTAAAAACGAGACAGAATATCTGCTCCGCTTCCGGTATATTGGTTAAAAAGAATTCTGTAAAAAATTATATTTTAAATAAAAATTATTTTAGTTAAAAAGCCGTAGAAACTTTATAAATAAATTTATGTAAAAAAATTGTAAATTGGTTCATGAAATCATATTATTTTTAATACAAATTACAAGCTCTTCTTATTTTCAATACTATGTTTTATTTTAGAAAAATTGAATCTTTTTAAATATTTAATTTTATGTATATTATTTATTAATATCTTTATAATTTTTATAGTATTAAAATATAATATAATGGTTTACTTACAAATAACCTTGGGGTATAAATCCGGGTGAGTGAAATATTTTTGCCCATATCCTAGTCCTACCCAAATACCCAATGCCCATCGGATTTGGGTCGGGTATCAGCCCTAATCGATTTTTATAATCAATAATTACATTGATGTACATTTGAATATGTATAAAAATATAAAATGTATGATTTAAAATATTTAAATTCCCAATCCCAAACTCAAGTTGAGGAAATCGAAATGATCAGCACAAAGATCGGGAGGAGACACGTTCAAATCAAAGTGAAGCTCACTTCTTCTTCCAGGGTCTTTGCTTTCATTGTTACAGGAAACATCCTTACTCATTTTCTTCTTCCTATGCATTCTCATATGCCCTCCCAGCGCTTGTCCAACCGGAAATTCCAGTCCGCATTCGGCGCAGATATGTGCCTTCCTTCGCTTCATCATCCTCACACAACCCATATGGACCGGCTTGAAATTATTAAGATTGCCACGATGGTGTCCTGATCGGTGACCCCCCAGAGCTTGGAACGAAGGAAACAGACGGTTGCATGACTTACACGAGAACAAACGCAGGTGCATCTCCTTATCCTCTTCTATTGGTAACATCATTGATTCAATCTTTTTGACGAAAACAAAGAAGAAAATGCAAGCGGTTTAAGTACTATTATTTCTTCCAATCTTGGAACCCCTTTCGGATATTTATAGGATTGTTTGAATAAGTAAAGTTGGAAATTAATTAACGTAGTGATGAGTATGATAAGAAAACTCCAAGTGTGTGAAATCATCTTACTCGTTAATACCGACGTCACAATTCACAGTCTCTCTTTTGCAGTGACGTCTGAAGATCATACGTCACCAATGCCAAAGATTTCGTCGTCATCTTGCAGGACCGTGGATATATGTTACAACTATTTTGATAAACAACCGGATGTAAATAAACCAGAAAAGACGTCGTAGATGACGACGAGATTAGGATTAGGATTTTGATTTTGATTTTGATTTTATAGCCACTCATCGTGTAAAAGCGTTGACGGCTAGCCACCACTGACTTCAATTATAAAAAAAAACTTCAATGAATGACACCATCAAATAGGAATGATATTCACTTGAAACTTCCAATTTTAAAATATCTATTTAAGTGTAATGATTTTAGTTGGTAAACTGGTCAAAGTAATTACTATTTATAAGTTAGTTGTTGAAAGTTTAGAATTTTAACAAATTAGACAAAATCCATCTTTTCGTGGGGTTGTGGAAAAGTGATCGGTTTATATTGTAAGAGGTGGGAAGTTTGAATTGGTGGTGAGAAGTGTGTCTTTTGTGAGGATTCAGTGATGACATCAGTTTGGGTAGTTAGAGGAGGAGCAGATGCAACTATATATTAGATCAAGTAGTCATTGAGACGGTGATGGTGGACTGAAGTGAGGTTGAGAAGAGATGGTTGAGACCAAGGGGACGTGAGAGCTTGGATACCATATTAAAAGACAAGTTCGCTTATAAAATCAAGCAATAAGAGTTGTGAGCAAGAGTGAAGGTAGAAAAGAAAAATAGGAGTTTGAATAGTATGTTGAGTTTGTATATATCTTCCTATAAAGTCCATCTTTTTGTTGAGAGATTGATTGTTGGGAGAAGATGGAGTTGCAGGTTTGGAGAGAAAAGGAAAAACACAAAAAAGAGGAGATTTGAATGCAGATCATGAAACTGATCGAATATAATTTCTTACTGTTTATCTATTACATGTTTTGTATTTATATTGTGTACAAATTATGTGTAATTAAGCCCTTGTGCTTTGGTGTTTCTTCTAATACCCCCCGTCGACACCGGTAAGTCGCAGGCGATTCTGGTGTCGTTGAAACAGAGTAACTGGTAGGGCTTTTGTAAATAGATCAGCTGACTAATCTTTAGACCGAACGTACTGTAGTCGAATGTCTCCGCGTATAACAAATTCTCTGATGAAATGATAGTCGATTTCAATGTGTCGTGTTTTCGCTTGAATAACAGGATTAGATGCCATGAACATTGCCGATTTGCTATCTGTGTGTATCACCGGAGTTGTGGTTAGTCGGACCCCTAGTTCTCGTAGAAGGGAGCACAACCATTTCAATTCAGCAACTACGTGGGCGATTGCTCGGTACTCGGCTTCTGCGCTTGATCTGGACACGGTCGGCTGCTTCTTCGACATCCAGGCGACTGGATTTGGGCCGAAGAAGACACACAATCCGGTTGTGGATTTCCGGTCGTCTGAGTCACCTGCCCAGTCGGAATCTACCAAAATGTTGAGATCTGTGGACGGCGATCCAATGAAGTTCAATCCAAAGTCTATTGTACCCTTGATATACTGTAATATACGCTTGGCTGCTTGCCAGTGAGTGGAGGTGGGTGCTTGCATAAACTTGCACACCTGATTGACGGAGTAGGATATGTCTGGTCTGGTAATGCTGAGATACTACAGCGCACCTACGAGAATGCGGTATGGGGTCAGGTCCTGAAGAGGTGTTCCAGACATTGCTGTTAGATGTGACCCTGGTGTTGCCGGCGTCGAGATAGGTTTCGACTCTGTCATCTGAAATTTCGTTAGGAGATCAATTGAGTATTTCCTCTGAGTTATCCTCGTGGCTGTCAGAGTGCTATTCATTTCTAGCCGTAGAAAGTAGGACAGTTTCCCAAAATCACAACATCTGAATTCTTTGCACACGGTGTCGATGAATCGCCGGACGTCAGTCTCATCATTCCCTGTTATAACGAAATCATCCACATAAATTAGGACGTAGATAACTCTTTCTCGACTTCTCTTAATGAACAGTGAGGAATCGGCAGTGGAGTTAAAGAAGTCGCATTCTCGCAGAAATTCTTTTAGCCGTTGAAACCATGCCCGGGGTGCCTGTTTAAGGCCATAAATAGCTCTCTGTAATTTACAGACATGAGATTGAGCTATGGTTGATCTTGTGATAAAGCCTGGGGGTTGTTCCATGTACACGGTTTCCGTTAGGCGTCCATTTAGGAACGCGTTACATATATCCAAGTGGTGGAGTTGCCATTATCTGGATGTGGAAATTACCAAGTTGTTCTAATTGTGGCAGCCTTGACGACCGGACTATAAGTAAGATCGTAGTCCTCCCCATGCCTTTGGTGGAAGCCTTTGGCCACCAGGCGAGCCTTGAATCGTTCCAGTGACCCATCGGATTTTTGTTTGATCCGGAACACCCAACGTGATCCCATTACGTTCATCCATGGTTTGCGTTGTTCCAGATTCCATGTTTGATTGAGTTCTAATGCCTGTAATTCTTCCTGCATTGCTTTAGTCCATGATGAGTTAGCAAGTGACTTCTTTTACGGATGTGGGTTCCCTTGTACTGATTTTTGTCAGGTGGCAGACCGGGGGGGTGTGCAAACTTCTGATGATCGGAGACTTCTTTCGATAATGGGTTGTCTGTTCCTGTTTTCTTTCTTGTATAGTTGGCACATTTACCGTCGATTTGGGTAACCCGATTGCCTGAGTATTTGATAGCCCGGGTCTGTGTGATGTCGACAACAGCGATTTGGGTGACCCGATTACCTGATTATGTGTAAGCCCAAGTCCGTGTGATGTAGGCAGTAGCGATTTTAGGGATCCGGCATTTCGTGATTTGGGAAGTCCGATTTGCTGTACTGTGAGTCTCCTGATTTCAGGGGATACGATTGAGGCAGAGTGAGTTTGGTGCTCTGCTTTTCCTCCTGTCATATTGTAATCTTTCATCCAGATGGGTGGTCGGCACACTCTGCCCGATTTTCTGGTGTCATCTGTCTGATGTGCGTCAGTATTCTTGATCGTTGCTCTTTGATCCTCTATTGTGTTGGAATCTCGGTCGTAGGTGGTACTATCGTTGGAGATGTCTTCCTCTGTCATCCTTGTATGGTGGTCAGAGTCTTGGTGACCTGCCATTGATCGGATCAATGTAGATTGTGGTTGATCCTCTGGTTGTGCATGGTAGGGTGATAGTGTCGTGCAGATTCTTGGTGGAGACGGTAACAAAGCCAGTGACAGTTGTTGAAAGTGTGGTGCCATCGGCTCTGTGTTATTGCTTGCTATCATACCTTTGAATGGGAAGTTGTTCTCATCAAAAATGACATGTCTAGAGACCGTCACCTTCCCGTTTGATAAGTCTTTGCACCGGTACCCCTTGTGAGTGGGCGAATAGCCAATGAACACACATCTGGTTGTTGTAGTTTGGAGTTTGTTTCGTTGAGTATTTGGTGTAAATGGGAAGCACAGACAACCAAATGTGCGGAGAATGGTGTAGTCGGGGAGACGTTGGAATAGGATTTCATATGGAGATGTATTGGAGGTTGTGTGAGATGGTAATCGGTTGATGACAAACGCCGCGCTAGCGTATGCGTCGGCCCAGAACTGTAGAGGCAGAGCTGCTTGATGGACAAAGCATCTCCCAATATCCCCAATGTGCCCGTGTTTGCGCTCAGCAACCCCATTTTGTTGAGGCGTATGCAGGCACGAAAATCTCTGTTGAATTCCGAGATCGGAAAAGAATTGACGGAGAGTGTGGCCGACGAATTCACCGCCGGCATCACACTGAATTGTTTTAATTTTAAAAGACAATAACCGTTCGAACGATTTACAAAATGAGATGAAATTGGAAGTAAAGTCAGATTTAAGAGCTAGCGGGATAAACCAGGTGAACCTCGAGTAGTCGTCAACCACACACGCGTAGTATCGGAACCCTTCTCTAGAGGTGACCGGAGCTGGTCCCCATAAGTCTAGATGAAGGATTTCGAGGGGTTCCTTTGCTGTGTACGTCCGACGAGTGAAGGGAGGTCGCTTGGCTTTGTTCATGACGCACACTTGACAGAAGGGAAGTGTGGACGGTCGACGATCAACTGAAAGATTGGTTGAGTTTAAAACAGAGGATAAAACCGGTTGTGCCGGATGGCCCAACCGGCGATGTCATATCACCGTAGTCACCCTTGCGCAAGCCATAGCATGTTGAACTGGACTTGCTCTTGGATCGTTTAGGTGATACAACCCTTGCCCACTACTGCCACGCATGATGGTATTCCCCGTCCCCTTGGCCTTTACGTCGAAACCGATTGCATCAAACAAAACAACACAATTCAGATCGCGTAATAAAGATTGGATGGATAGAAGGTTTTTGTGGAGGCCGGGAACATATAATACGTTAGGAATTGAAATTGGACCTAGAGAAGTAGGGAGTGAGACAGTGCTTTGCCTCATAATTGGGAGTTGAGACCCATTACAGTATCCTTACCTTGGTAGATCTTCTTCTTGAAGAAGATGACTTACAAGTTCGTTGAAAGATGTGGTAGGGTTGAAGTTCAGATGCGTAAGAAAGCTTCGGTAGGTGTCATCGAGTCCGTCTACCACATATTCTATGATTTCCTCTTCGCCTATGGTTGAGCCGGCTGCGCGAAGTGCATCTATTGTCGTTCTGACCTCGACGAGATATTCAGACATGGTGGTGTCGGGTTTCTTCTTTGTTGCTCAAAGTTTTGTTCGAAGAACCTTAAGATGTATACTGTAGAGAGGTGACAGGAATCTATCCAGTAGGAGCCAAGCCTCCTTTGATTTAACGCAATGAAGAATCATCGCTTGAGCGAATGGTGAGACCGTTGAACGTATCCATGTTAGGACCAGTTGGTCCGATTTAACCCATTTATTATACTCAGGGTTAGTTACACCGACAAGCAGCTCTGGCTTTTGATCTGGTTCAGTGATGACGTGTGAAAGGTCGTGTAGTCGACTTTCCAGCATATGTAGTCGACCTTATTCATTGGGTTTCTAAAGAGAGAATTTATGTTGTATGTGGTTGGAAGACGGTGGGGATTGGAGTTGCTTCCATCAGTAAGGTCCAGGTTGATGTGATCCATGTTATCTTGGTGGGGTGGTGAAGATGGTGGTGGGGGTATGCGATGGAGGAGTTTGCTTGATTCTGTCTTGGAGAAAAGTGGCGAGTGTGTTTTCAGAGATAGAGTTTAAAGATGAGGAGCGATGAAGCTCTGATACCATGTTGAGAGATTGATTGTTGAGAGAAGATGGACTTGCAGGTTTGGAGAGAAAAGGAGAAACCCGAAAAAGAGGAGATTTAAATGCAGATCATGAAACCGAATATAATTTCTAACTGTTTATCTATTACATGTTTTGTATTTATATTGTGTACAAATTATGTGTAAGCCCTTGTGCATTGGTGTTTCTTCTAATACTTTTATGAGTCGTTTATTTAAATTCATGTTACTTTAGTACTTACAGATCGAGAATCAATACGATGAGTATCTACAGGGGTGGAGCCAATAAGAACCCAGCTAGGACCAATGTCTCACCAGGGTTTTTACAAGATCATCCCTATATATTTAAAAATAATTATTTTAATAGATATAAAAGATAAAGAGTAAAAGATAAGATGTAAAAGATAAATATTATATAAATTATTAACTTATGAAATAACAAATATATTAAAATACAAAAGGTTATTATAATTTCACAACATTTCACCTTTTATTCTAATCTCTAACTTTCTCTTAAATCAGATTTTTTATTCTTTCTTTCCCAAATCAGATTTTTTTCTCCTCTCCCCCTTAAAACAAATTTTTGTTTGATTTTTTAAATTTATTTAGATATTAATATTTAATAAAATATATTTGATGAAGTACGCTTAAGTCACTTCCAAGTTCCAACTAGGGGAGAACGGGACGGGTCGCGGGCGGGGCGACCCGTCCCTAATTACCTACAAAATAAATAAATAAAAATTAAAAAATTTGCAATAAAAAATCAATTTACAACCAGAATTTGCACACACTTCTACATTTCGTGTAATAATTAATATAAAACTCTTAGAAAATAAGATAAACTAATAAATTTAAAAATTAAAACCAATCTTTAGTTTATAAAAATAAATAAAAGATGTGAATCATGTGATCACTAATCACTTAATCAGTATATTTTATTATTATTAATTTTAACATAAAAGAACGGGACGACCCACTCCGGGATATGACCGAGGCAGCGGGGCACGAGACAAAAATTACAAAATTGGGAAAGATATTCTGCCCCGACCCCGGTTACCACCGTGGCGCAGAACGGGGCGGGCCCGGGGCGACCCGGCCCGTTCTCAACTTTAGTTCCAACCAAGGTGAATCATTTGTTACATATTTCTGAGAATCAGACCCGCAAATTTGGATAGACTATTAGCGTTGCATTAAAAGTTCGGACAAACTATTCGGTTCGTTTCGGATTCGGTTATTAAACGAACCAAAACCGAACCTTAGTATAGATTCGTTTAATTAAACGAACCGAACCCAAACCTTGGTTGAGGTTTAACATTTTTATTATATTTTATATTTATATTATAAACTTATATTATATAATTTTTTATTATAAATTTCATAACTTATGTATATTTTTGTAATTTTTCATTAATATAATATATTTATTTTTTAATCAACAAGAAAAAAAAATGACTAAGGAGTAAGGATTGACTCAACAAAAGAAAATAGATTATAAACAATGTTTTTTTATTGTTTATTTTTGGTTATATAGACATGTTTATTTTTTTTAATGTATATTTTTAAGATGATGTAAAAAAAATTCAGTATTCGAAGAACTATTCGGTTCGGTAGGTTCGGTACAGTTATTAAACGAACCGAACCTAAACCCAAGAGTAAGCTCATTTATTTAAACGAACCGAACCGAACCAAATACTTAAGTATTCGGTTCGGTAGACTCGAGTTACAACGTTATAGACTATAGAGTAGGAGTGGACCAGTGACCATGAGTCAGGTCCAATCCGAACCCAAGGTGATCAGATACGAGTTCTATTGGATATTTTCACTCCAGTCAATTTGAACCACTCGAAACCGATTTATTTTCGCTTGATTTTTTCAAATAATTTTATATAAAAAAATAAAATATAAATAATATTAAAAAAAAATTAATTTCATAAATTTTCCTTCCCCTCTCCTCTTTTAAAACATAATAACATATCAAACTCTAAAAAGATTTAAAAAAATTACTAATTATATTTCCTTTTTACAGGATTAAAAAAAATTGGGTATTTTTTCCAAATTGTTTAAATTAAAAGATTATTTGTGCAAAAAAAAAATTAAAAATCTTTCCCGACAACCAATCAGTAAGGTTCGGGTGCAATATTTCTTCTTCAAACCCGACCCATGTCCAGCACAGTTTTATCTTTATTAAGTTAGAAATAAAAGAAGTAGAAAAATATCTTTATTAAGTGTTCAGATTGGAGCAGCGACAGTGATCGCGCAAGAAAAATATATAACAGTGGAAATAATTAGGATTCTTCAGAAACCATTTATACCTAAATTTTCCTAAGAAAATGTTACATAAAAAAACAAATACAAAACTACAGAAATAATTTTTTCAAAAAAAATTATCAAAATTATGATTTTTTTATTAATTAACACGAAATCCTTGAATGAATCATTCATCATGATCCAAAAATATTTTTTTTTTCAAACATGAGTACATGACTATATTTTATTATAAATTATTAATAGATTATGAATGAGTTCGCATATTACCTTTTCTCCTCGATATCTTATTTTAAAAGGGATCTTGTTAGATGTTCCCTTGCGGTAGCAATGGCTTGAGATATTGTCTGCAATAACAGAGGATTTAGTAAATGATACTAAATAAAACCATTACGAATGAATATTTACCTGCTCAGACAACGATACCCCACCATCTAAACTGTTTGAAGCAACTTTTCCAACAATAACACTTGAATCGGTTTCTAGAATGATTCTGTGAAAAAATAGCATATCAACTACAATTACAATGTGTCTCAACTTTGAAACTGAAGAAAAACATTATTATGAATTAAAAAGACATGATCAAATATGGTCATACAAAACCTATTATCAAATCATACAAAAGTGGTTCCTATATGATTAGGATAAGGTTTAGTTTTGCCTTATGGGGTGTGTGAACTCCTTTTGAAGCAAACCGAATATATCTAGAACAAGTTTTGATATGGCTAATCCGCACCATGTGCTCATTTTTTGCACATACTAATAATTAAATGGATGTATATACCTTCTCAACCAATTGTATGCAAAAAAAAACTGAAATAGTATATCCAAAGAAAACAAAATTAGTATATCAATGTCATACTACATTATCAAGTTGGGTGATCTAATTTTCCGTTTTAGACCATATTTAAATTAAAGCCAATATCCATTTGACAATCATCTCACCTTCATAACAAAATTCATGTGAAGTTTTTTGTATCATTTTGCCACGTGTATTCTTCTTTTAGATGGTAATTGATCGTTTAGTATTAAGTATACACTAAATGATCTTTGTTACAAGTGTTCCTAAATGTCTCTCCCCTTTCTACGTTCAACCCCTAGGGGTATTTATACACTTTTCTACTGGACTGGGCCTTCTACCACTGGGTTTAAATCTGACCCGGGGGCCCAACAAGCGGACCCGGCCGTACCTGGGACCTGCCGGGCGGAACGGGCCCACCCGTTCTATTTATCTTACTAGGCCTACTGGTCTAGATGGGCCTGGTCTGATGGACTAGGGGTATCGTCAATAATATTCTACTAAGATAACATAGAAGTTATCAAAGAAGTTACCACTAAGAATAATTTACTACTTAACATAGGCGTTGTGTATAGTTTACTATAATTTACTACTAGTTAACAGTAACTGATAAATCTGTGTCATTCTTTGTCCATTTCTTTGGTGATAGTGTTTGGTGCAAATTTTCATTAGTTTACTACTAAGAATGATTATCTATTAATTTTTAGATTACCCTCATCAAAAAAAGTTAACAATACAAATAAGATTCATTTGTATCATTTCTACTCAAGGTTATTGCTGATAAATCTATCCTTGACCTTAAGTTGCAAAAATCTCTTATCTCCCTCGCTCTCTCTTCCTGTCCTCCATTATTCACCAGACCATCTTTCCTCACCTCAATATCTCTATCTCACTGAGTCACATGTAGTGCCCCATTTCAATATATTGTAACAACTTACAACATAAATTCTATTCTTGATAATAAAGAGCTAAGTTGTGATGATTTAACTGAACTCCCTAATGTTTAGTAATGTTGTGAACTTCATTGATCAGATCAAAGCATAGGAGTTGTGAAATAAATACAACATTAAATTTATCAATTTATTTTATATCTTCTGAAATGGGAGTTCAAATTTTTATAGCAAATATGTCTTTCCAATAAAATTGACTTTTTTTTTGCAGGCCAAGATTTTATTCATGAAAATGAAGGCAGTGCCCTTAATTACACAGAGAAGAAAAAAGAGATGTGAGGGAGATGGATTTATGATCAATCGACTCTCTCCTATATAGCACTTAGTGTTTGGGTAACTAGGTTTGTTGCCTCGGTAGATTGATCATCCAAACTAGCATAATAATCTCTTCCAATTGCGTACAGAAGCTCTTCTTGTAAATTTCAAGGTCTAAAGGACAGACTGGTGATACAACAACTCTCAAGGAATTGATCAAGTTAAGGAATCACTTCACCTGGGAAGAAGTGAGTCTCCCTCCGGTCCAGCGATCAACGGATCACGGATACCGAGAGACGAGCGCAACGAGGATATACCTCTGATATCAAGACTCAATCCGTTACCTAGAGGATAACTGTGAAGCTGTTTGTCCGGAAGCTTGATGCAGCTGGAGGAATGGCGAGTGCGGAGGCGGCTGGAGGAATGGTGAGTGCGGAGGCGACGGTCAGAGGAGGTGGAGGTGGTTGATAAAAAAATAAAACTGTTTTAGAGAAAATTGGTTTTCTTTATTCATTTCCTTTTCTTAAATACCCCAATTTTGTAACCGGTTGGTAGTAACCTCCATGTTTGTAACCGTTGGTAGTTACCTCAATGTTGGTAACTGGTAGTTATTACAACATTTAATTATAAACCGACTTCTTAAAATAAAATAGGCTTTTAAAATAAAAGAGTTATTGGGCCAGCCCAAGATTCCTTCATTTAATCTTTGAATTGGGTGGCATAATCCTTGAAAATAAAAATTGCCTGTTTTTTTTAATTCAGGACCGGATCCGGCTAAGGCAGGCGCATCTCCCTGGGAGGTCGCATATGCGCGCATCCGGAACCATGGCGGAACCCTAACCTCTCTAATCGGACGTCCATCTGCCTGAATTTCCCCCTGTCTTGAATTACATTCCAATTCCGCACTACATGTTCTGCCACATCTCGCACAGACGACCGAATCGTATCAACTGATTGGTGTCTTTTATGACCTCCTTGAACAGAACTTCAGATAGTCTTAGTGTGTGTCGTCTTAGTCTCCTATTTCTTTTTGACCAAATATGATAAGTGAGGCCTCCTAGATGTTCCAATGCAGTCCCCCTCCAGGGGGGTGACTGGTGAGTGAGTTTTTGACAGGTTTCAGTGATATTCCAGATCATATTATTTAAGAACTCAGTGGTTATGTTAAGGATGATCCTAGAATACTTATATTAATAAAGTAGTTAGTTTACTTTATTATAAATAAATAAAAAATAACCATACTGTCGTGGGTAATTAGCATTTAGCACTATCAATGAACTGCTACAATAAAGTGGTCATGATTGCCAACTTAGAAAGTAGATCTGGAATTACAATGCCTATTTAAAGACTGGAATTCTTTCTTTTATTCTCAGTGAATTATTATCTTCACAGAGTGCACTCATCGATTTTCTCTCTGAGGTAACTCCCCATATTTTCTACATTTCTATATGGTATCAGTCCCAATCAATGATGTCCGACAGATCGGAATCATCATCAGTGAGATCAGATATGCTAGTTTCTGAGCAGACCAACTCCCTCCGGACCAATCCGATGTCATTCAACATTGCATCTTGGTTTCGTAAGCCCATGGATCGCCAGAATTACATCTGTTGGCGAAAATAGTTTTTGGATGTTCTGGCTACGCATGATCTTATTGATCATGTCATCGGAGAGTGACCATGCTCTATCGTGCCCTGTTGGTGAGACGTCGCCGGAATACCACGATTGGTTGAAGAAAGACAAGTTGGTCCTTAGCTGGATCCATAGTTTTTTAAACCAGGTGCTTTAAGCGCCGCTTTAGCACGTTAAAGCGAAAAGTGCTTTTCCTGAGCGATTTTTTTATGCGGGTAGTCGGGTATGTTTGGCTAGCAAGTGAGTGAAAGGCATAGAAGGGGCAGCAGACGAGTTCGTCTACACTGAGGCAGATGGACTGACATGGGCACAAGTGGAGGAATCTTCAGGTGTTGCAGAATTCAGATCATCTGGGACCGTCTACAAGAAGTGGGCAAGGCGGTGCATTTACATATCAGAGAAGGACAACAGTTAGAGAAATGGGAACTGAAACCCAATATCAGATGGTCATAGATGATATAGAAGAAAATATTAGGGGACATACTGATAATTATGAGGTAGCTGCTCATTGGGATGATGATAATTAGGATGAATGTAATTTGAATGTTGTTAGTATTGAGAAATTACTTGGATTTAATTTTCATATATTATTTTGATTTAATTTTCAGATATTACTTAGATGTAATTTTCATGACCTTTAAAATATATACAATTTTTTGGAAGGGTATATAATGTATATGCATTTTTCGTAAATATATGAAATATTTAAGAAAATACCATTGACGCTATAAAGCGCGCTAAAGCGCCTAAAGCAAAAAAGTGCTTCCTGAAAATAGGAAGTTTGAACTGTGGCTGGATCACCTATTCACTTATCAATTCAATCATATCTCCTATGTTGTGAGGCCTCTATAGATGGATGGAAAATGCTTGAGAAGAGGGTCCTCATTCAGCGAGCTTCATGTGAGGAATCTGAAAGACCAACTCCTCAGATATTAGTATGAATGAATTTGTGCATTGGCAGATTCACTTCAACTTCTAGTGAAGCTCTCAAGGAAATAGAGGTTATTGATTTTGTATTAGGGAGGTTAGGACCCCAAATACAATAATTAAGTCTAGTGTATCAAGTGCTGGCAGATTTCCAGAAAGAGGTGGCAGACAGAGAGGCCATAGAGGAAGAGGGGAGGGGGTTCTACTGAGAATTCTTCTACTGGAAATCAGACCAAGGCTTCCATTCAGTTTGGAACTGTTGGATTACCTCCTGCATCAACACAATTAGAATTGATATGTCAGATCTGTTCAAAGAAGGGCACGATGCACGAGTATGTTCAAATAGAGGTAATTTTGCTTATGTTGCAGGTGATGTTATTCCAAATGATGATCCAGGAAATCCCCATTGGTGTGTGAACAGTGGTGCTACCCATCACATGACCAATGATACAGGTGATCTAGAAGATATTCGTCTCTATGAAGGTAAAGGTTTGATTATCATTAGAAATAATGAGATGAGAGTCTATCAATAACACATATTGGTAGAGCTAAAATTAAAATGGATAACAATTGCATCTATTTGCCAAACACGCTACTAATTCCTAAAATCTGCAAGAAATTAATTTATATTCCAAAGCTATGCAGAGATTTTAAGTGTATGATTCAATTTAAATCCATCCTGCAGAGATGGACAGGTGGCTAATAGAATTCATCTTCTTTCCTGCAGAGAAGACATATAGTCTAGATTTGTATCCCCCATTGCCTTTAAATTATAAATATTTTCAACTGCTTTCATTTAATTCTCCAAAGCATGATGGAGTACTTGGATGAAATGTTGGACCATACCCCATTGGAAATGGGATCTTCGTGAAACTTGGTTATTATGTGTTCTATGATTAATCCTAATTTATTGTTGGAAATACCATTTCTCCAGACTATCTGATAGTCTTCTCTACATTCCAGGAAGTTCCCAATTACTTCTTTGGTAGCCAATAGTTCATTCCATTGGGCTGAATCAATAAATGAGTTGGGAGATATGTTCTGTAGGAGTTTCTCTTTTATATATCGATTTCTAATCCAGATTGATAGGATGAAGTGGCTGCCTTCTTGATAGGAACTGTAGGAGGTATCATGTGGAGATTTCTCACTCCTAATCCTCCCTCTTCTTTGGGGAGGATTATCATGGACCAGAGTGTACCCTTCCATCCCATACGAACTGGTAACTCAGTTTTCTGATCTTATTGTGAACTGAATCAGGTAGACATACCTCAGGGGGGAAATAGATATTATGATCCAGTTAACAAGCTGGATCCTTTCTCCATAGGAGAGGAATTTTCCACTCTACCTGAAGTGGAGGTTCTCGATGGGCTGGATTAATTCCCAGCATAAGTTATTGACTTGCATATCTATGGAATGTGTTCTTTTTAGCACAAGTTGTATGAAAATCTAGATGAAACTAAAACACATTCCAAAATTGATGATATTGACAGAGCAACCAAGGATATTAGTGGTCATATGAAGTATGAACCATAATTTTGTTTTGTGAAAATATAAATGGGGCACTGCAAATTATATAAAAGAAAACTCCAGAAAAATACAAAAGTAGGAATAATGACTATACCCATTATCAACAATCTCATCAAGGCACAGAAGAATCAGATCCAGATTCTCAAGAGCATTCCTTTTATCAACATTGTTTCTGGATGAAATAGATGATACATCAAGAACATTACGCTAAATTCTAAAATGAGTAACAAATAAAAACTAAACATTTTAGAACGTGAATCACCTCAAAAGAATAGCAGCTGCATCAAAAAATCCTTGAAGAACTGTTCCTAAAATGAGCTCATTCTCATTATCACTTCCAGTAACATAAAAATGAAGATCTTGGATAAACTTGTAGATTACAATGCATCCATCAAAAATTGATATATCCGCTGTTAAAAAACATATTTCATCAGAAACAAAAGTGGAGGAAATAGACATTTAATCATTTAATTAGAAACCATGATGTATTTAATTGTTAAGAATCATGGATATTAGAAAGAACTGGAAAAAATATCCCGAAAAGTAGGAATCACCCAATATAAATAAGGCCTAAACACTAATATTTTGATGTATTATAATTTATGCTGAGTGAAATGAAAAATAAAGACATTCCACATTCAGCAAAAATCAAAATATGAAAATGAAAAAACAGAATATCAAAATTACCCTCTGTGCGTGCATTTGACTTCTGTGTCTTTGTAAATGTTGATTTTTCAAATGCAATCTTAGCAGAATGAGTAGGCCAGTCATCTGTGTAGTATCTGACTGCTACACGCTTCCCCTCGGAATCCAGAAGAAGAATGTTTTTTATTGTAGGACAATACTCCTGTTTTCCAAAAAAAAATTCATATCAGTAAAAGTAATTTCATATTAGAAACAATCCTACAAATTCGGTGAAAATTTCATGTATGCTTTTGTACACAATTGAAAGATTGTTTTTTTTATAACTGAGTAACATTATTATTTTTCCTTACAGTTGAAGGTAAAACAGTGAAATGCACAACTGAAGATTCTGTAAAATAATAGCACAGCTTATAACTAAGATAAAAGCTATGATAAAGGTAAATTCACTGGAAAAATTATATCAAAGAAGATTAGCTAGCCCTTATTTACCGAATTGGAATGCACCAATTGGCTTTCAGTCCGATATATAAAGTGAATGATATAATCTATTTATCTTTCAATTTAACTAGCTACCATCATTATTACATATCAAATTCTTGCCTCTATTACGGATCATTATATGAATCATGGAGTAGTACTCTATTTATAAAAAACACCCCGAAAAATATCATTTTCATTTTATATTCACTTTCCGATTGCAGCGCAATGATAATATACATATATCTTATTAGCGTATTCAAATTGCAAACTAAAAAATCATGTTTGATGAATTGAGTTAACTAATCAAATACAATCATAATCACATATTAGTAATCGTAATCATAAAGATAATCCCATCAACTACACGGGACGACATCGAGAATTTATCTTTAAAATCCACTCAACAAAGGGGCATCCAACAGATCAGAATATCCAATCAATCTCCACAGCTGGAATCCGTTCCACTGATAAGAAAAATTATTTTAAAACTAAACCGAAAACCACTACGAATTCTACAAACGGATGGAAGTTATGAATAATGATTTGCACAAAACGCGATCTAAGCTAGAAATTTAATCTGCGAAGGGATCGAGAGAAAAGATAACGATGAATCGATGATCGAAGAAAATGGCATCTTACCATTCCAAAGTTCTTCCGGGATCAAAACAGCAGCAAAATTGGAGGTTCGAAGGATAAACAAATTAAAAAAATCCAACAACGAGAGGGTTTATATAGAGATGGGGTGAAATGGGATATCAAAACCGTCCGATTGAAGTTTAACCGGAGATGGCTTCGATTTGCACTGCACTATTATTATACAATTATACCCCTGACTTCTTTAATATTACAAACAATGCTCAAGAAAGATTAGGCCCGGCCTACCCAGACTTAGTCCGTGAAAAGTCATGTAGGCCCGATAGCCCTAAACTAAGACTATAAAAGGAAGATTAAAAGGTCTCAGAAATTCCGCCCCGATTTTTTTTTCTAACCTGTTGCCCCAATCATTTTTCGGATTCAACGCACTTAGGGAAGATCCAAAAAGTTTACGACTAAATTTTAGACCTTTTTAAAAAGAATGCTCCGACTTAGAAACTTGGTCGTTAATGGGGCAAGATATGAATCTTGTGAGACCAGACTCTTTTGGACTCAAAATATTTTGTAAGATATTAATTTAAAATTAAGGTACAATCTTGAGATATTGTCGCTTTTTTATAAATCACCTGAAGCTCACCATGTTCAAATAAAATCAAATAAGCCAATACTCCCAAATTCCCAATAGCATTTTAATATTGTGATAGATTGTAACAATATGCTAAATGTTGTTAAAGGCCATTTGTAATTACTATACATAATTACATACAATGTACAATACAATGTTAAAACTCACTAAATACATTACATTTTTCACAACACAGATCAATCTCTTCATAATCTGTTTGACTTTGATAGTGTTCGCAAATGGTGGTCAAGTTTAAGAGTTAGGATGTGGGGGTTTATTTTCAAATTTGAAGACTTGGGACTCAGAGGATCACAATTCACAAATGTCCTTCCTGTTTGTTCTTGCAAAAAGCATTTTGAATAAAAGGAATAAGAAAACATTTTAAAATATCTTAAAACTACATATCACACTACAAATAAGCACTTAAAAAGAATGACAAGTATATGGAGAGAAAAGGAAGGGGAGAAGAAAAAATACAAGCACCCGTGTATCATTGTCGTCATTATATATAATATATATGGTAAGTAATTAGCTCCCAGAAGAACCAAACCTATTTCAAAGACCAGGGCATCCACTAATTCTTGTTTGATCCCTTAAGAAGAACCACAACAAGCTGACTTAGAGGCAATTGCTCCTTCACTGCTTCCTTGATCCGGTTTGTTGATCTTAACTGTTCGATCCTGCAGCAATGACAATGGAATGGAAATTATAGAATGTGTTTATCTTTTTATATGTGAGGGGAAAAGCAAAATCTACAAATACACCCACCTCAGGTTTAGTATCTGTTTCGGCAAGCCTTTTCTTAATGTCTCTAGCTACTGAAAAGAAAACCTGCTCCACATTTAAATTTGTCTTTGCACTCTACACAACACGGAATTTTCGTAAAAATATGTCAGCGAGTGAGTGACAGTGGTTGGATAATCATAAGATGAATTAATATCTAAATACAGTTTCAAAGAATCTGATGCCGTATTCATCAGCAAGCGCTTGTCCTTTGGCTGTAGGAACGGCCTGGAAGAGGATGCAATTATGTAAATTAGAAATTACTCTTCATTTTTAAATATGAAGAGCCACCCAGAGAAGCCTACCCTTTTGCTTTCATCCATGTCAGCCTTATTTCCAACCAATATTTTATTAACATTATCAGAAGCATGTTGCTCAATGTTCCTAATCCAGTTCCTTATATCTGAAAACAATAAACATATGAAAAAAATATGAAAAATGATTCTTAAAACCTGATAAGAAAAACACCTGAACTATTAGAATCATGGAAAATAAAGTACTGTTAAATGAAGACTCGTCAGTAACATCATACACCAGTAATATACCCATAGCTCCTCGATAGTAAGCTGAAATAAAGGCAAAATAATATCAAATATTTAAACAGGGAAGGAAAAGAGGAACTAGGGTTGATGGAACTTTGCTTTTTGAATTCCTAAAAAACGTATCCATGTATGTATACATCGTCCATTTTTTTTAATCTTTTTCTAATTTTACTGAGTGAGAATCAACTACCCTATTACAAATATTAGTTCCCAATTAATGATAATTAGGTACTCAAATATACCTGTGGTGATTGTTCTGAATCTTTCCTGTCCAGCAGTATCCCAAATTTGCAGTTTAATACGCTTACCATCTAACTCGATCGTTCTAATCTTGAAATCAATACTGCAAATGACAAAAAAATTAGCCAATTTTGGTGTTTCTATTCATTTGCACAGTACTTGATATAAATATATAAAAAAACTATAAAAACACTACAAATACCCAATTGTGGTAATAAAACTAGTAGTAAATGAACCATCAGAGAAGCGCAAGAGGAGACAACTTTTGCCAACACCTACAATAGAAGAATAAATTCTATGAGATGCCAATACAGTACAAAATACAGCTAAATTAGACATCTAGAACTGTAATTGTTGGAAATTTTAAACAATAGCATAATTATCTTTTCTTTAAATATCTACTAACAGTTTGGAAAAAAAATGAAATGGTAAAAAATGGTATATTCTAGACCATATAAAGACATTTTGAATTTCATAGGAAAAGTAGGAACAACAGGGACAGCAACAGAGAGATTGATTAAGGAATCTAACAAACATGAAGAACAAGAAAATGAAGATTTCTTAAAACTATTTTTAAAATTCATTTAAAATTAAGGTATCAACACCTTCACTGGAACTAAAATCTTAGACCCGCTTCAATGTATGCATGTCATCACTTGACAAAGTCCAGAGCCTGGGTTGTATATATGTTTTGCTGTTGAGTATTGATTGATTCTTATGGAATCTTCTATGGCATAGCATCGAGGAAGAATAGCTAGATGTAGTTGGAAAATGACATTTTCCTTACTCTTCCCCAAGAATGCATTATATGAACTGTAAAATAATCATACAGTATATTATCCAAATGGATACTTCATACCAGATATGATATTGGATCTGATACTTGTAAATTCTAATTTGAATTAAAAAAAAATTGTGTTAACATCGATGGCAATAACAATAATCATGCCATTTGGAATTGAAACATCATCTTAACTGTGAGCATTTGTTATACTAGTTTCCTAGTGTGGACAGCAAAGAGGAGTAGAGAATAGAGTTGAATTGGAAAAATTGATTCTTGATATGCTAGTAACCATACAAATTCTTATGAGAATATGTCACATATTTATCGTTCTTATGACAATATATATATCCATAACAGCCACATGAAAATCCCTATGTCCACGCCCCAAAAAAATAGCATAACAAAAAACTACTCGATCTACTGAGTACAGAGTCATCTTAGCTGACAAGATGCTTCAAAACAAATAAAATAACTAAAAGGGGCAAGATCTATCCTACAAATAGAAGTCAGCTTCCATAATCATAAAAGCAAACCATCACATCTTCACATTCACGAAATCGCAAAACCCCAGAAGATGCCAATAATTAAAATAAAATAAAGATAAAGTTAAAAAAAAAAAAACGCAGTTGCAAATAAACCCACGAGATCTCAAGGAGTTGAGAAGAAGACTAAGTGAAATAGACCGATCTGTAATCTGTATGAACATAGGAAAATGATTGTGTAGGAAGTTAAGTACAACATTTAAATAAAAAACCCACCGCTATCTCCGATCAAGAGGAGCTTGATAAGACAGTCGTAGTCCGCCCGTGCCCTCGCTGGTGGTGCGGCCATCGGAAGTGAAAGTAAGAAAACTAACCAATTCCTCTCTGAAAATATAAACAAAACAAAAATCTCCCAAATGATGAATCGATTCCAGACCAAAGGAAGAAGAGAAAAACAATCCGAGTAAAACTGTAAAACCAACAGAAGAAGTGACCCCCGATAATATCTATCACACACGATTAGTTTGTGTTGCTGCGAGTTGCGACGGTACCTGTGGAGGAAGAGAAGAATCTACGGCGGAGATCTCAGAGAGATGGATATAGAGAGAGAAGACGACCACAACGTTTTGGGCTAGCAGAGCAAATGCTGGCGGTGGGGTCGACCGTTTAGTTAGGAGGGAATTTTTTTAATCTCTTTTTCTCCCTTTCTTTTTTGACTTTCTCAGATAAATACCCCTTCTATTTATTATTATATTTATACCCTTAGGATAAGTGGATGACTTCTTTGATACATATGATACATAAGATAAGTGATCAACGGTTATAATACGTTAAAATATCTCATTGGAATCTTTTCCTAGTAAGTTATAAGTTTAATGAGATTTTTGATTAATTTAATTGATTATAGTTATTATTAATTATTAAAGTTTCGTTCAAGAATATTAGAATATAAACCAAAATAATGTAAAAAAAGTATTTTGGGTTTTAAAAAAATAATAATAAGAGTAATATTGGATTCTTACAAGGTCTTGGAAACTATAAAGAAAAAATATGAGTTGTAACATTAATAATTTCACATTCAATAATGGTAGATTTGTCTTGCCAACTCATAGATGACAACACCAAAATAATTGCAAAGATCCACTAGGAATTAAATAAATAAAGAAATTGAACAACACATTTTGAGCCTCAGAAATTGAACAAGTCATTTAATAGTTTATTAAGATTTAAAGTGTCAGTCTGGTTGCATACGACTTGTAAATCACATTCGGTAAGAATTTATATTAAAGAACTGTAATATCTAGGTTAATGGAATAAAATTTTAACTTATCAAAAATCATAAAAGGTAAAAGTGAGATAATGAAATGACATAAAAAGTCATATCCATAGAAAGATCTATCTCTTAAAAGACGGACTTTCATAAACAATATGAGTAATCACTTGCATATAATGGATCGAAAGATGATGGTAGTGTTTTTTCTAAGAAAATGAAAAGATGTTAGGAGCATATTAGGATTTTTTTCACCTCCATTGTCTATGGTTCATTACACGAAAATTAGAAAACATCGAATACGGGATCATCTTTTTCTTTTTTTTTCTTTTTTTTTGAAATTTATATACTATGAGATAGTCGGATAAAATGAGTGAATAACATATGACTATGTGATGACGTGGAATCTAATATTGTGAGACATAGGCGTTTTTCGGACGCAATCTCGTCAGGCTGGTGGTCCGATGAGAACGAATCTTCACTGTCGAATCCGCCATCTTGCCCGATCCACCAACATCACAACCGACTGCTCACCACTCGCCATCACTATTGTTATTAATCGGGTATAAGATCCGAATAGTCTTCGATTCGCACTCGCGTTTCTTTAAATAGACGGAGTGCGAAGGGAGTGAAGAAGCGGGAAAAAAGAGACTGACGCAGCAGTGTTTTCCTGCTTTTCTGCTCGCATTGCTCTTGCTTTCTTCTTCCTTGATCCTTTAGTTTATGCAAAGAGAGATCTCGGACTCGGAGGTTGTGATTTTTAAAATGGTGTTCTTGTTCTTGTTTTGTGTGTGGGGGGGATGGTGATCGATTGTTTCAGTTACTTTTTCTTTTTCTGACAGGTGACAGCTGCGTTTTCCTGTGATTAGTTTTAGGTTAGTTTTTTTCTTCTTTCTACATTTGATCTTGCGATTTGAACTGTCATTTTGATGATGTTTGATGATAATGCTATTTTTTTGCAAGATCTTTATAATGGGATGGTATATGAAATCATCTCCCCCTTTCATTCATATTGATTTCGAAATGTTTATTTTTTGAGATTTTTTTATGTTTATCGAATGGATTTCTTCATTTTGAATCTTTTTCCATTGTTGAATGATTGCTGTCTTAGTTTATTTTCTTGTTGTGATTTTTATCAGATTAGAATGTAGAAAGTTAGAAACTAGGTTTTTGATGTATCACTGGATGCATCAGCGTTTCAATTTTGTGTTTTCAAAAATGAGACATGCTTTTGGGTTAACACTGTGTATGATTGGCACTGTGTGTGTGTATTTTTCTAAGAATGCAACAAAAATCGTACTTATTGAATAGTTTTGCTTCACTGTTTAGAATTGAAATGATTGATCGGTGTTTCTTTGAATTTCGTTAGAATCGGATTCTGTCATTTAATTGAACCTTTATTGCTCCTGTTAAAATCAATTATTTGTAGTTTTTCATAGAAAAAAAATCTAAGAAATTTTGGAAACTTGCATTTATCAGAAGATCACAGGGATAACTTCACCAGTTGAATATCTCGACACATCTTTTGAATCATGCAAACCCACCATCACTCTCAATGAGAGGATATTGTCGTCTATTTCAAGTAGATCGTCTGCTGCACATCTATGGCATGATCTTGAGATAGGTACCTACTTCTATATAGTCGTTAAATAATTCCAATTGTTAATTATATTTTTAGAAGGATCACTTTCATAGTGCACTTTAAATTTGTTCTCATTTTTGCAGGACCTGGTGCCCCCATGATTTTCAATTGTGTAAGAATCTATGAATGTTGCAATTTTAACTTTGTTCTGGGCAATTGTACACCAATATGCTTGAAACCAATCTTATTTCTTTAGGTGGTGGAAATAGGAAAAGGTAGTAAGGTTAAATACGAACTGGATAAAGAAACTGGGCTGATAAAGGTGATCTAGAGTCTAAAAATCCATATCAGGTGGATTCCACAAGCATATTATCTTGCTTCTCATATATATATCCATGTATATTTGCATGTAGGTTGACCGAATCCTATACTCATCAACGGTTTATCCTCACAACTATGGCTTTATTCCACGTACACTCTGTGAAGATAATGATCCTATGGATGTGTTGATCCTCATGCAGGTTTACTGAATTCTATACTGACAATTTATAACTATTTTACCATGAATGTCATGTAAGATTTTTGACATCGATAAGTTGTTGTTTTCAACACATAGGAACCTATTTATCCTGGCGCTTTTCTCCGTGCCAGGGCCATTGGCCTAATGCCAATGATTGATCAGGTGTGTTTTTCCGAAGAGACTTTAAAAGTGTTTTGAATCTGAAAATGATGCTGTTTTCTTCTTCATTATTTGCTAACAGGGAGAAAAGGATGACAAGATAATTGCTGTATGTGCTGATGATCCTGAATACCGACATTACACTAATATCAATGATCTGGCACCTCATCGTTTAGCTGAAATTCGACGCTTCTTTGAAGATTGTATCCTTCATTTATCTTCCATTTTTTATTTTTGATAACGGAAGGAGGGTACCTTTGTACAAGTAGAAAGACCTATCTCGGAATTTTATCTTCCATTTTATTATTATTTATATAGATCATCATGGTCGGTGTGTTTTCTTTTATTGTGAGACGAAATCAGATAAGAAAAATGAAAATAAAGAGGTTGCCGTGGACGATTTCCTTCCAGCTGATAAAGCATTTGCTGCCATAAAGCATTCAATGTAAGTATCTTGTTCAGTTATTTTATACCATTGGGTTAGATTTCTACTTATTTCCTTCAATGAATGGTTTGAAAATTCATTTGTGTGTGTGATTTAGTAAGTAGATATCAAAGTGGTATACACTAAGACTTAAACCCAGGAACTACAACCACCTTAATAGTGACTGTGACCAACTGAGTCGATCGATTTGTGTAGTGTGAAAATAAGTCTAGCATGGAAATGATATTATTTATAGGGCACGATTTCAGAACGGTACATGTGACGGACACCACATCTGACCGTCCAATCCTTACGCGAAGATTGACTGTCCGTCGTGGGTGTCAGGGTGTTTGATGTCCGGGTGTCAGAATCACCCGATCGCGATTCCATCCCGGTTCTGCAGAATCGCCATCGCGGTTATTCCGCGGAGACGGAACCAATTTGAAGCTCCGCGACGATCGATGAAATTTTAACGGCATATCTTGGAGTTCCGCGATTTTGGGGACTGTTTGTTCTGTGATTATTGGAACTCCAAATCGCGGAACGGAATCGCGGAACCTCAGCATCGTCGAACATCAAAATTCTGCACATCGTCGGAACCACGATGTTGATTCCGTGATTCTGATGTGAAACCGGGATGCGTCAGAACGGAATCACGTAACCATGGTTCTGTTTCAGAATCGCGGAACCGCACGGTGCACCATACCTCTATAGTGGTAGCATCCTGGTTTTGCGTAGCCATGTAAGGTGGTAGAAGGCGAGCCATACCTCTATGGTGGTAGCATCCTGGTTTTGCGTAGCCATGTAAGATGGTAGAAGGCGAGTCATACCTCTATGGTGGTAGCATCCCGGTTTCGCGTAGCCATGTATGGTGGTAGCAGGCGAACCATACCTTTATGGCTGGGCAGCTCGTAGCCATGTGGATCCACACCATTAAGTCATGAAATTTGGTCTCTTTCCGGGAACGACACTAAGGTTGATCGAGGAACGATCGATGGGATTTTAAAGGCATCCAGGCATGGTACTGTTTGGTGTCCGGTGAGCACAGGTGCCTGATATTTTTGGATTATTTATAATGTAACGAGTAATGAATAAGGTACGGTAATTTATCATGCCAATCTGCAATCTAGCACAATTAACATGTAAATATTACATTGAATTTTTAGAAACCAAGAGCAATAATATAGATAATGTATCATTTAAGATCAAAATGAGTTATTACACTTATACATATAATCAAATTTGGAATTCTAATTCTAATTATGATATCCGAAATTAATCGAACTAAATTCAGATATTGAGTACATTTGAATAAAAATTGTTATTCTGAGTGTTTTTCTGCATGCTTTAAATAGAATGTGTGAATAAACAAAGAGGAATTAACGAAATATCATTGACATGTATTTTTTGCTTTCTTTTTTTAGGGATCTATATGGAACCTATGCTGTCGAAGCACTGAGAAGGTAAAGAAAAAAGAATACTGATTTTGGAACTGAAACAAAATCATATCGTGCTTCTTTCTAATAACTCGATTGTTGATGAAAATTTCTACTATTTTGAATTTTCAAATTTGTTTAAAAATATTACCATCTACATTGAAAATGAAAAATTGATTTAATTCTTGATATTATTATATATATTTTTTCAACTAATAACTAAAAAATATGTGTATATATATATATATATAATCTGAAATATTAACTTGAAGAAGGATTTTAAAAATTTTACTTAAAAAATCATATCTGATTAACACGCAATTGTCCCCTTTTTAATAATTAATAACACAGAGAAAATAGAATACAAGGTTACAACTGAGTGATGAACTACACGTTAACAATAACATTGACTAACATTTAATTTAACAACAGAAATAACAAAATCAGTAATTCCTATTATACTTTTTTAGGAGATTTGGCAATTTTTTTCACAGGAGACTTTGTCGAAACTTCTTCACCGGATTTAGCAGTCCTCTTTGGAAGCAATATAGGGTTAATGTTAGGAAGAACACCACCATTAGCGATGGTAACTCCAGAAAGAAGCTTTCCTAATTCCGCATCATTCCTAATTGCCAACAAAACATGTCTTGGGATTATCCTACCCTTCTTATTATCTTTTGCCGCATTACCAGCCAATTCCAAAACCTAAATCGAAAAAAAATATTTTTAGAGTCAATAAAAAAATGAATCTATTATTTCTTCAGATTTTAGAGTCAATTAATTACCTCAGCGGCGAGATATTCGAGAACAGCGGCAAGATAAACCGGAGCGGCACCACCAATACGTTGAGCATATCTTCCTTTCTTCAAAAACCTACCAACTCTGCCAACAGGAAACTGCAAACCAGCTCGGACAGACCTACTGACTGATTTCTTCTTTGGACCTCCGATCCTTCTCCCAGCAGCACCCTTCTTCACTTTTCCCGTTTCCATCTTTCTCTTCTCTTTGCTGTAAAGATAGGTCTGTCTAATAATACGAGTGATTTGTTGGCGAATGGTGAGAAGATGAGAGATGAGAGATTGAGATGGGTGATTTTATAATTTTATTGCGGGGATTGAGTTGCGGATCGGTGGAAAATTTAAGTTGTTTAAACCGTTGGATTTTGGAAAATCGACGGCTACTGAAAGTTTTATTTCCCGATCCGTGTCATCCATGTTTTATTTTTATATTTTTTTTCCTGACTATGTCTTTTTCGGAGAGGTGTAGTGTAATGTAATGTAATTAGGGGTGTAAATTAGAAATGTATACAGAAGAAATCCAAGACGACCCTGTCCGCAACAGAGCACGGTGCGGTACCGTGCTCTGTACCATCTGATTGTCTATCTACGGTAGATCCAGCAGCTCAATCCAGCAGCAGCGGATCCAGCAGCTCAATCCTCGCAACTACCAGCCGCCCAATGTGAGCAATCAACAACAACAGCCGATCCAGCAGCACAATAATCTCAACTACCAGCAGCCCATTGTGAACAATCAGCAACAGCAACAGCACAATAATTTCAACCACCAGCAGCCCATTGTGAACAGTGAGCAGCAGCGGATCCAGCGGAACTCGCGCTGGATCGATTCCGGAACTCAGGAACCCAAAGTTCCATGAACCCAACTCTCAGATCGTCGAGGAACGGCACTCTGTGGAACCCAAATGTAGTTGGAATCGAGGTGTGCCGATCAGAAACATCGGGGGAACTCGCCATTCCGAAAATAGTGGTTCTTGAACTCGCCATTCCGGAACGTCGCGATACCGGAACTCGCGATCGATTCCGGAACGTCGTGGAACCGGAACTCGCCATTCCGGAAATAGTGGTTCTGGAACTCGCGTTTCCAGAACTCACGATCGATTCCGGAACTCGCGAGTCCGGAAATCGTGGTTCCGGAATGGCGAGGACCGCGACCGGTGGAGGGTGAACGTGGCACGTCTCCGCGAACGTTCTGTCATCGCGAACTGCAATCACCGCGATCGCGAACTGCAATCTGTCATCGCGGAACTGCAATCTGTCCGGTACACCAATAGACGGTTTTGATCTGGTGTCCGCACGGTGATCACCGTGCGGACGGGCCGTTCCAGATGTTTTTCCTATATATATATATATTAATTAATTAATTAATAGGGCGTCATACCCATCTTACATTGTTTAAAATTAGCTTAATTTTTAGTCCAAACCTAATTAATGATTTAAATGTATTAAAATTGTAGTTGTTAGTATATTTTAATTCGACAATGTCTAACTCAAATCTAAGATCACATGAACATCTTCCTAAATTACTTGATGAAAATAACCAATGCAAACCCAATGGTATTCCGGATAATAATCAATCAATAATGGTGTATTTGGAACCGAATCCTACTTTGAGTTTGAGTTTGAGGTTAGTTCTGAGATTGATCCAATATTATATTCCGTAATGATAACTAGTAATAATTTACAACTTTGTTATTACTCTTATAAGTATGGATGGATATTGTAATAAAGAATATGGTTTTTAAGTTAATAACAAATGGTTCTTTCTTCTTCTTCTATTCTTCATTTCTCCAAAACGGGAAGAAAAAAAATGTTAAATCATGTTAACTGAAGCTAAGAGAGAAAAAAATTAGAGTCATTATACTACGACGATAGAAAAATGACTTTATAAAGTTGAGCCTTCAAAAGCTTGTATTGGAGTAACTAACACTGATATTTAGATGGTTAGATAGTTAATGAAAGTTGTTAGTATATTGTATTGTAACAACCGTTCTTGATTACCAGTCGTTAGAAAATATAAACTGAAAAAATCCCACGCAGGGGCCTAAGATTGAGAAAAATAATCTTCCGAAAAAGCATGAAATTGAGAAGAAAAATCTCCCGAAAGAGCCTTAGGGAGAAACAAAATTTCGTTGATTATTCAATTCATATCTTTTCATTCACTCTAACCATTACTTATATACACAATAGAAATACAATCTACCAACCTAACGTTGTTCAACTCCAACATGAGAGTGTGCATCTGCACGAGTTGCTCCTGCTTTATGGGAGTTGGGTTCACTTCCTTATTTGGCGAGAGTGATGTGGACACCTCAGCACCTTGTGATGGCAGTGGTGCATTAGAGGCTGGTACAGTACGGGAACCAGCTCTCTTGCTAAAAGCTCTTGCTTTAGTAGCAATGGCAGGAGCTTTCTTCTGACCTTTATTAACATGAGTCATGGATGGGATGGTTGTTCCTGTTTGGCTAAAGCAACGGACAGCGAGTGGAAGTTCTTCCGAAGTGTCGAAAGCTATGGGTAGGTCCGAAGTGTCGGACCTATCCTAGAGAGGATTCCTGGCACTGTTGGGCAATTCTGTTCTTTGGTACTCGTAGACAATTCTTTTTTCAAGTGTTGTCTCAGAATCCCGAGATCGAATCTGGGTACTCCGGAAATGGACCGACAGAATCACTGAAAGCGAAAAAAGACGAAAATCCCCATACTTTTCTTTTACCGAAACGAATAGACGAATCCAACCGTGGCGATGGATTATTTTCTCGATCTAAGAGTTGGGTTATGGGTAGTCTTATTCAGCAAAATCGATGAATGTAGATAAAGACCAAATCGGCGATTTGGCTTAGTGAAATTCAGAAATCGACGATTCCTTACGTCAAGTAGGCAATTTCCTTATGAAATTCATCCAGAGCTTAACCAAGGAGAATCGTCGATTCTAACTGAAATAGGCGATTTTTGCTTGAGAAAAATCCAACCTAAGTGAAGGTGAAAGTTCCGACGAGCGAAAAAACTGACTTGACAAGTCGTGCAAAAAACCTAGCAAAAATCGACGATTTCAGGTGAAATCGGCGATTTTATACTCGGTTTTTTTTGTAGAGTTTCGTGGAAAACACTTTTAGCGGGAAGACGATTCCCAAATCGGCGATTTCATGAGTGAAGTCGACGATTTCTTTGTAGAAATCCAACCAAAGCTTCAGACAACAAGAATCGGCGATTCTAATCTGAATCGGCGATTTCTCAATTGACAAAGTCAGCGATCTCTCGGGGAGAGATCAAGCCGGACCTAGGCAAAGAAAAACCGACGATTTGATAGTCCCACAAACGGCGCCAGCTGATGAAGCACGGGAAATGCTACCAGGGGCTCGCGGTGGTGCGAGGATGCCGGAAGCTCTGGAATCCACGACGCGCGTTCTACGTCAAATCCTATAGAAGGGAATCGACGATTCAGGTGTGGGATCGGCGATTCTCTCTGTGTATTGCTCTGATTGGGGTGGAACTGATCTTCCTTGGAATGAGCTCTTAGGACCCCTTTTATAGGGTCTGTGGGGGCGCAGTCCTTGGTGGGCATCGCGCTCGGCCATAATGGCGTGCATTGATGGCGCGGGCTGGTGACGAGTAACGGTCGTGAATCGGCGATTTAGGGACAAATCGACGAGTTCAAAGAAGCGAGATCTGCAGTCTGCCAATGCTGGTTATCTCGGTCTCAACTCAGCGATTTGGCACTGTAATCGGCGATTTGGTAGCCCCAATCGACGACTCACATGTTAGACTCGACGATTTGACGACGTTCTTTGAACGGAATCTTAGTCCCTGTTGAAAGGCGTCGATGAAAGTGACTGACGTAATCAGGCATGTATCAGCAACCCCCAAATAGCTCCCACCCTGATCCACACAGAGACTGCATATGAAGCTTGGGCAGAGCTTCAAGAAAGATACAAACAGAAGAATGCCCCAAAAACTAGTCAATTAAGGTATGGGATTAATACCTTAACTCAAGCAAATGATTTTGTTTCTATTTATTTCGATAAATTCAAATGCTTGTGGGAACAGTACACAGAAATTGAGAAGCCTGAGTGTAAATTTTGCACAACATGTGCACCAATTTACACAAAGAAAATAGAGAAGGATACGACTCACCAATTCCTTCTAGGTCTTAATGAGGATTTTATGACCTTGATAAGCCAAATCCTAACATATACTGAATTACTATCCATGAATCAAATCTTCTCACAAGTCATACAAGAAGAAAAAAAAAGTTAAATTTTAAAGAGAAGATAGGAGGTAGTTAGTTCATCAGCAATGTTTGTTAAAAATAATGCTAAAGAAGAACTACAAAAAGGCAAGAAGCTTGACAATAGCAAATACTGTGATAATTGCAAGTTCTTTGGTTATATTAGGGAGAATTGCTTGCATATAGTAGGTTTCCCAAAGAAAAAGAAAAAGAACTACAAAAAGGCTAGTGACACTGCCAACCAAGCAAACACCTCAACAAATGTACCCAATTTGAACAATGAAGAATTATTGTTTCTCAAAGATTTATTAAGTAAATCCATAGGTATGTCATTTTCTTTTAACACTTTAAATTATAATAATTCATGGATAGTTGATACTGGGACATCCCAACATATGACTGGGAACCCAATTTTTTTTGATAAAACTTCAAAAACAGAAAATGGTCATTATGTGACCATTCCTAGTGGAGAGGTATATAAGGTTATGTCAATTGGAGATATAACTCTTATTAAAAATTTAATTCTCAAAAATGTATTATATATACCACAGTTTAAAGTAAATCTAATCTCAATTCATAAAATAACAAGTGATTCAGATTTAAATGTGATTTTTAACAGAGATAAGTGTAATTTTCAGGAAAACAAGTTAGGGAGAGTGATTGGGCAAAGTGAGTCTAGAGAAGGATTTACTTCCTCAAGCCTCAATCCCCTGACTCTGTAATTCAACCATAGACTTTGAGACTTGGCACAAGAGACTAGGGCATATCTCAACAGACAAATTAAAGGCATTGATCAAGGCTAAGAGCATAGATTCTAAAGGAAATTCCTTTTTAAATTATGAAAATAAAAATTGTAAAATAGTGGATGATTGTATTTTTTTGAATAATTTTTCTTTAAAAATAAATAAAGATCTTTTAAAAATAAATAAAAATTGTATTGTTTGTCCACTTGCAAAGCAAACCAAATTAAAATATGAAAATAGTTCATCTAAATCCAAATTTATTTTTGATTTAATTCATATAGATATTTGGGGTAAATTCCCAATCACAACCTATGATGGATTCTGTTTTTTCTTAACAATAGTAGAAGATCTAAGTAAAGTAACTTGGACTTTTCTATTAAAATCCAAGGATATGGCTTTAGGATGTATAAAAACATTCATCATAACTAGAGTTAAAAATATCTTTGACAAAAACATTAAAATTATTAAAAGTGATAATGGAGGTGAATTCACCTCACACTCTTTTAGAAAAATATTAGAAGAGTATGGAATAATTCATCAGTTTACTTGTCCATACACACTCAACAAAATGCTATTGTTGAAAAAAAACATAAACATCTATTAGAAGTGGCTAGAACTTTACACTTCCAAGGAGGAATTCTTCTAATATATTGGGGAATATGTGTTTTAACAGCTACTCATATAATATAAAATCCCATCTAAAGTTTTAAAAAATAAAACATCATATGAGGTGCTTAACAATAAAATACCAAGTTATAACACAACGAAAACATTTGGTTGTTTATGCTATGCAACAACCAATATTAGAGAGTATAAATTCTCTCCAAGAACCTTCAAAGGCATTTTTATGGGATATCCTTCCAATACAAAAGGATATGTGATATTAGATATAGAAACTAGAAAATTTCACATTTCTAGAAATGTGATTTTTAGGGAAGGCATTTTCCTATTTAAAGAAGGGTTTTTTGAAAATAATCCATCTGAATCACAAAATACAAAATTATATGAAGAAATATACAATAGAATCATATATGAATATTATGATTCCAAAATCAAAAATGAAACCATAAAAGAAACTGAAAATGATGTCTCCTCAAATAAAAAATCAGAATCTCAAATATCTGAAAAAATAAAGATATTAAATTCTGAAAATAAAGGTTCAGTTATACCTGACCAAAATAAAGAGAGGAGAATTGCATATTCAGACTATAAAGGAAGATTAAAATTCCAAAATAAAAAGGAAAATGAGTCAATCCAGACTCAATTTTCAGAAAATAGCTCAAAACAAAACAAAACAAAAATGAGCAATCTAATGAAATTTCTCACATAAATTCTCAAACAGATCAGAAAGATTTTAGTTCAGATTATGAACCAATTCAAAACCTGAATTATAAAATTCAGGAAAATTAAAATATTCCCCTGGACACTGGTTCTAACCAGTCAGACAGGAATATGAAGGAAATACATTCAAATCCTAATTCAGACCATTCTGAATTTATAAATCCTAATTCAGACCATTCTGAATTTATAAATCCTAATTCAGACCATTCTGAATTTATAAATCCTAAAATAACTCAAAAATATCCTATTTTAGATCATGAACAAATCCATAGATCTAAACACAAAATCCAAGGGATTTTAAACAAAAACAGGAATCCCCCCTGGACACCATTCCTGTCCAAACAGGCAGGAATTTAAAAGAAAGAGGTTCTAGTGCCGCAAGAACAATACTAAAAATTTAAACCAAAATTATATCAATCAAAAAAATAGGATAATAGTTGAAAATAAATAATGATGTCCAAACAAGACAATCAAAAGCATTTTCAGACAGTGAACAAACTCAAAATTTGAGTTCCGAGCAATCTGAAAATTTCAACACTGGACAGCAGAATTCTGTCATTGAAAACAATGGTTCAATCCAGCAAAATAGCAGTTCAGAACAATTTTTTTTAAATATTACAGAGATAGAGGCTTTGGATTCTAATTCAAGTCAGCCACATAAAAAACCAAAAGAAAACTATTTTGGCTCTATAAAAACAAATAATCTAAATACCAATTTAAAACAGCCAAATAAAAACTCAAAAAAATCCTTTTTGGAATTTACAGAAGCAAATGCTTTGAACAATGACTCAAGGCAGTTAAATAATAATTCAAAACAAAATTTCCTTGAATTTACAGAACAAAACAGAATAGAAACCAACCAGCCAGAGATTATTCCAAAACAAAATGCTCTGGACAGGGGTGTTAAAATAGGAAACAAAGAAATTTCCCAAATGAAAAAAAATCAATGAACTAGTTTGTATGGCAGGAAAATAATAAAATCAAAGCAATTTTAAGATTATTATCTTGAAAATGAAAAAGAATTCTATGAGTAGGGTGTCAAATAAAGCCCGGCTCGGCTCGTTGGGCTCATGAGCCCGAGCCTGATTCTATAAGCAAAAGCTCGGCTCAGCTCGTTTGACACCCTATCCATGAGCCAATATATCCCATGAGCAATCCTGTATCTTATCATAGGACAGGCAAACAACAAAAATATTTTTTGAAACAAATAACAACATATGATGAGCCTAACTCCTTTAATGAAGCTTCAAAAGACCCAAATTGGGTTGAAGCAATGCAAAAAGAGATGAAAGCTCTCATGGAAAATAACACATGGACTCTAACCAATCTTCCAAAAGATAGGAAATCCATAGGGTCAAAATGGATTTATAAAATAAAATATAAACCAAATGATGATATAGAAAGGTATAAAACAAGGCTAGTAGCCAAAGGCTTTACCCAAAAAGAAGGTTTCGATTTTTTTGAAACTTTTGCACCAATGGTCAAAATGGTCACAATTAAAACAATCATAGTCGTGGCAGCTATGAAAATTTGGAATTTATACCAATTAGATGTTAATAATGCTTTTCTTCATGGTGATTTAAATGAAGAGGTATATCTAAGACCACCTCAAGGCCTTCTAAAAGAAGGAGATGAAAGGGTGTGTAAACTAAACAAATCACTTTATGGGCTAAAGCAAGCCTCAAAGAATTGGTTTGAGAAATTAAGAGAGGTTCTAATAGAACTTGGTTTTAACCAAACCAAGTCAGATTATTCCTTGTTTATAAGAGAAAAAAATTAAAATATGATGACATTATAATAACATGGAGTAATAAACTAGAAATTGGAATAGTCAAAGTTCAATTAGAAAACCAATTTAAATTAAAAGACCTAGAAAGACTGGATTATTTTCTAAGCATTGAGGTCTCATATTCTGAAAAAGGAATATACCTTTCACAAAGGAAATATGCCTTGGGCATTCTAGAGGAATGTGGGCTCTCAGGAACAAAACCCTCTCTAATACCTATGGAAAGGCATATAGAACTTAAAAATGATAAATCACTAAAAATCCAAAACCCAACCTTCTATTGGAAGATAGTAGGGAAACTAATATATCTAAACATAATTAGACCAGATCTTAGCTTTCCAGTGAATTGGCTAAGCCAATTCATGCATGAGCCAAAAGAGGTGCATCTCCAAGCTTTATTCAAGCTAGTTAGATACATCAAAAATGCACCTGGTCAAGGTTTGATATGTGGCAAAACACACAATATGGCCTTACAAGCATACTGTGATGCTGATTGGGCATCTTGCCGAATAAGTAGAAAATCACTAACAGGGTTTTGTATAATGCTAGGAGATTCATTAATTTCATGGAAAATCAAGAAACAAGCCACAGTAGCAAGGTCTTGTGAGGCTGAATACAAAACAATAGTTCAAACCACATGTGAAATCACAAACTAATGGATGAATTAAAAATAAAAGTTAAAACAACTATGGAAATCTATTGTGATAATAAATCTGCCATTTATTTGACAAATAATCCAATTTTTCATGAAAGAACTAAACTAGGAATAAACTGTCATTTTATAAGAGAAATGGTAAACCAAGGAAAGATATTCATTAAACAAATTGGAACAAAATTCCAATTGGTAGATTTTCTAACTAAGGCTAGGAGATAGAGAAATAACAAATTCTCACTTCAAGCTTGGAATACTCAATATATATTCCAAGGCTTGAGAAAGGAGTAAAGGAATTATAAGAGAATTCATAATTAAGAGGTTAATTGAGGATTTAAGGAGTTAAGACAGATCTCTAAATGATCTGTAATTTAACTGACTAAACTCTTACAGGACCTAAATATAATTATCAACACTTATAAAACTGTTTGCTAATTATTTATTAAGTTTCACTGTGCAGATAAAATGACCATGACTCAGAGAAAGAATTCAAATGAAGTCGAGGGTCATGACTGCAATTGTTTCAATTAATTTGAATGGGCTGAGTCCGTAGGATTAATTGTTGATTTGTTGTAATTCAATAAGAAGTGTAATTAAATGTAATTTAGATTACCTATAAGTAATGAGTGTTGACAATTGTATTATTTACATCAGTTTAATAAAATTAAACTCTTCTCTAAACACATATTCGAACTAACGGTAACAATTGTATTGCTATAGTTGTTTAACCTAAGTTCTTCCCTAAATCGATCTCCGACTACTGCGTCCGGCCAACTCCGACCATTTCTCCGCGCAATACGGTCGTCGTCGTCTCTACGGCTCCGACTACGTCTGATAACAATGATGACCACTAGGGATGCAAAAAAAGCCCAGTATTCGACGAACTATTCGGTTCGATTAGCTAAACGAATCAAACCCGAACCTTGAAATAAATTCGTTTAATTAAACGAACCGAACTCAAACCTTAGTTGAGATAACGGTTTTTTAACATTTTTATTATATTTTATTATTTTATATTTATATTATATAACTTTTTATTATAAATTTATATTATATATTTCATAACTTATGTATATTTTTGTAATTTTTCATCAATATAGTATATATTTTTTTATTTATTTTTTAGGGTTTTAGTCTTTTATATCCCAACATTGGAAGTCTTTAATTAGATCCCGATTATAAACAATGTTCTTTTAATGTTTATTTTTCAAAGATGGACATGTTTATTTTTATGATGATATAAAAAAAGTTCGGTATTCGACGAACTTTTCGATTTGGTTCGAGTTCAGGTTCGGGTTCGGTCATTAAACGAATCGAACCCAAACCTAAGAGTAGGCTCGTTTATTTAAACGAACCGAACCGAATATCTAATGATCGCAAAGAGAAGTCTCCGTGTCAAATTTGCTTAAAGAAAGGACACAGAGCAAGGGATTGTTACCATCGGGCGAACTTCACTAGATTTTCAGCCATATCGCATTCCCGACGTCTTATTCCAACTGGTTTAAATACGTTGACTACTACAAATAATATGGGTCACGTGGCAAATTTAACATCAGGTCTCGCACACACCGCTTAGTGCCCGAATACGGGGGTGACGATGCATATTACAAATGCAGGTAACGCATTAGGTAAATTTGTCAATTATTCGGGTAATGAGTCGGTTTATACGGCTAACGGAGGTGAGATGAAGATTCAAAAAGTGGGTAAGTTGGTCGCGTCAGATTTAATTCTACAAGAAATTCTTCTAGTACCGGAAGTCCGGAAGCATCAAGAAATTTGTTGTCCATTCATCAATCATGTTCTGAAAATAAAGCGTATGTGAAATTTGACGAACAGAAGGTGAGAATTCACGATCTAGATACTGATGAATGTCTAGCTGAGGGAAATGTTGTAGGGGGGGGCTTATACAGGATGCTTATACAGGATGATGTTGATAGATGAAAAACAAGAAGGAAGCTTATGGCATGCTAGATTGGGACACTTGCACGAAAGAGCAATTAAAAAATTAATTAATGAATCTTAATTACTTAATGATGCAAACTGTACGAACATTGTTAAATGTGATTCTTATTTGGTGCAAAAGTTACACAATTTACCTCGCAAGAATAGTACTGCTACGTATTTTCCTTTGCAACTTGTGATACACTTAATCCATTGTCGACCAAGCAAACAAAGAAGACATCCAAGTTGGACTATAGTATGTCCACTAAAAGATTCACTCTCCATGCACACCATGCACGTCCACCCCATCTATTGCATTTAATATTTTAATATTATTTTATTATGATTAGGGGATATTCACAATTAACCCCCATGTATGTTAATTTGGTAAGTAGCTATAATTTAGGATTTCCATCCCGATTCTAGTTGATTGGCAATTAGCTATAATTTAAGATATCTTTATTATTTTATTAAGATATGATTTTATTTGTAAGGTTGTATAAAACTACGTTAGTATGGAATAAAGGCAATCAATCTTGAGTATTATAATTTCTTTCAATTGGAAGAGATCTAAGAAGCTCTGGTCTCCCTTCCCATGTGATGTGACTAGCCACGTCAATGTAACGGCTCCTGCTGACAGAGCATTTAACATGCAATAAAAGCAGTTGCTCACCTTCTCTAACCGATTCCCATCGTCGAAGGAGAAGAGGATAAATAAAGATGGAAACTCTTGAATAAAGTAGAATATATTTTATTTCCTTTTGAGATTATTACCTTCCAGTATCCTTCTTTCTTCTCCGGTGGATTCCGGCTAAAGGTTGGTGGACTCCAATTTAATCTCCTTTCACTTCCTCAGGTTCACTCGACGACGATCTTCTTCGTCTAGCTATCGTTGCTGCTCAATCAGCACTACTCCTCGATCTTCATTTCTTTTATTGTTGCACCTCTCGCTGGATTGCTTCCGGGCTGATCTTCACAACGGTACATCTTTCTTTTAATTTTCGAATACATTAGGTGGTATCAGATTCAAGGTCCGATCATCTTCCCAGCAGTGCGTACGATGTCCGACTACGTATCTAGGGGAGAATTTGATGAGTTAAAGAAAGTATTGGTAGATATGCATGGCGAGTTGGCTCAGTTGACACAACAAATAAGCCGGGGTCGAAAGGAACCGTCTCATCGGAAGAATCGAGATGGGAAGGAATAGTGGCCAGATGGGCAAGAAAAAGATGAAGAAGGAGGCTCGTTTAGTCGTCATCAAGAAAAAAGGCCTCAGTCTTCGTCGGATTCGTCGTCTTCCGAAGAAGTATTTTCGGACCTAGAGGAGTTTGTACGACGAACGGGAGGGACAAAGGCGTTATCAACCGAATCGAAATTACGACCATCGTTATAGGCAACAATACCAGTATGATCAATGAAGAATTGGAGTGAACGGAAACAAGGACGCCATTAGAATCGCAGCGGTGAGTTCGGGGACTACAAGCTACGTATGGACATTCCATGGTTCAATGGATCTTCTAAGATTGAAGAATTCCTGAACGTGAAAGAGAAGAAGAAGGTAAAATTGGTGGCGTTACGGTTGGATGGATGTGCAAGTGCTTGGTGGGATCAGTGTCAGTTAAACCGAACTCAAGATGGAAAGAAGCCAGTGCGTTCTTGGACTAAAATGAAAAAATTGCTTAGAAGAAGGTTCTTACCATCAAACTATGGAAGACAACTATTGACTCAGTATCAAAATTGTAAACAGGGAATTCAGTGGCAGAATATACTCAAGAATATCACTGACTAGCATCTCATAACCTTGGAGAAAATCAAGACCAAAAAATCGCTAGATTCGTTGGTGGTCTGAAACAACAGATTCAAGAAAAATTAATAGTCAATCCAACCCCATCATTAGAAGAGTAGATCAGTAGAGCTGTGGAAATTGAGAAACTGACTATTCGACCTACTCGTTATTCAATATCGTTCAGGGAACTAGCCATTGGAGAATCGTCGAGAACGACACCCGTGCCAACAACCGAAATTCTAGAAAAGCCGAAGGATAGAAAAGCACCACCAGAGAATCCGTACAACCAAGTAATTAAGTGTTACCGGTGCCAAGAGGTCAGACACAAGTCTAACGTCTGTCCGCGGCGTCGAGGAATACACATATGTGAGGGTGAGGAACCGGAGCAGGAAGGAAGACCGGAATCGGAGGATGAAACAGAACAAGTCTTCCCGGATGTCGGCAACCATTTATCATGTATCATACATCGATCGTGTTTAACGCCCAAAGTGATGAACACAGACCAGCGACATAATCTGTTTCGGACTCGAGGGACTGTGGGAGGAAAGACAGTCGACATAATCATAGATAACGGCAGCTCCGATAACTGCAGCTGCGGCGTTGAAATTAAAAACGTATCAACACAAAAAGCCTTATTATATTAATTGGATAAAGGAAAGTGGAGGTGTAAAAATCTGTCAACAGGCAACCATACACTTGTCAACTGGCCAAAAATATTCTGAGGAGATCATCTGTGATATCGTTGATATGAATGCAGCTCATATCATATTGGGCCGACCGTGGCAGTTTGATACAAATGCGATACATTACAGACAGTCAAATCAATATGTTATTCACGTTGGTGAAAGTAAAATCGCACTAATGCCACTACCTCAAATTAAAGGCTCATCAGTAAATAAAAGCAACTTTATGGTTCAAGCTCACAACAAGATTTGGAAAGAAATTGATTTCTCAAAAGAGGCAATTGCATTAATAGCCGATTATTCTCTCTCATTGGGCAAAACCGATATTCCTGTTTCATTCAAGACAGTTTTAAATAAATTTTCGATAGTTAATCCAAGTAGTGCTACCACCACATCGAGATATCGACCATCAAATCGATTTGATTCCTGGTGCTAACATACCTCACTTGCCCCACTATCGTCTTAGCCCCAAGGAATATGAGGTGTTAAAAAACCAAATAAATAAGCTGCTGGAAGAGGGGTTGATCAAACCAAGTCTCAGTTCCTGCGCAGTCCCTGCGATATTAGTACCTAAGAGTAATGGCGAATATCGAATGTGTGTCGATAGTCGGGCCATTAATCGTATTACAGTCAAGTACAGATTTTCGATACCTCGCATGGATGATTTATTGGATGAGCTTGCCGGAGCCAAATTATTCTCCAAGTTAGATTTGCGAAGCGGTTATCACCAAATTCGAATCGGGAAGGAAATGAATGAAAAACTGCGTTTAAAACAAAGAGCGGGCTGTTTGAGTGGCTCGTCATGTCGTTCGGTCTCTCAAATGCACCAAGCACGTTCATGCGATTGATGACGAAGGTGCTTCAGCCTTTCCTCGGTAAGTGCGTTGTGGTATATTTTGATGATGTACTAATCTACAGTGTAAGTATGAAGGAACATTTACAACATCTAGAGAAAGTTTTGGAAGCATTGAACGCAGAGGCTTTACAATTAAATATTAGGAGGTGTGAGTTCGGATCTAATGAGTTGAAGTTCTTGGGCTTCATCGTTAGTGAAGAAGGTCTCAAAATGGATGAAGCAAAGGTGGAGGCGCTCAAAAATTGGCCAGTCCCAAAATCCGTGACGGAGGTTCGGAGTTTCATTGGTCTGGCCACATTTTATCGTAAGTTTATTAGAAATTTCAGCTCCGTAACGGCAGCGATAACGGACTGTTTGAAAAAAGGGCCATTTATTTGGATATTAGAGGCTGGGCAAAGTTTCAAAAAACTGAAGAAGCTACTTAGTTCCGCTCCGGTGCTAGCTTTGCCAAACTTCTCGAAGTTGTTCGAAGTCGAGTGTGACGCATGTGTTGTTGGTATCGGTGCTGTGCTAATACAAGAGAATCACCCGGTGGCATTTTTTAGTGAAAAGTTATCAGAGGGAAGACGGAAGTGGACGATATATGAACAGGAATTTTTCGCCATCGTCAGAGCCTGTCAGACATGGGAACATTATCTGATACAATGCGACTTTATTATCAGAACGGACCATGTAGCGTTAAAACAATTGAATGCCGTATCGACAATAAATAGGATGCATGCAAGATGGATCGGCTATCTACAAAGGTTTGTGTTTACCATTCAACACAAACCAGGAAGAAGCAATCAGGTTGCAGACGTTTTAAGCAGGAGAGCAGAGGTTCTAACAATTCTGCAAGCAAAGGTCTTGGGGTTTGAAGAAATTAAATCGTTATATCCAAACGATCTAGATTTTGGTCAAATATGGAAAGAAGTACAAGACAACGCCAAAGAAAGTAAGTTTTCAATATTAAATGGATTTTTATTTTTGGATCGTCGGTCGTGTGTGCCTCAATCTTCCCTACGCTTGAAGTTAATTTACGAAATCCATGCTGGAGCCTTGGGAGGTCATTTCGGAATTTCAAAGTCCCGACAGTTGGTAGAAGCAAGGTACTATTGGCCACAATTGAGGAAAGAAATCGAAAAACATGTCCGAAGATGTCCGACCTGCCAAGAGCACAAGGGTGGAACACAAAATACTGGACTTTATACTCCTCTACCGGTTCCGTCAAGGCCGTGGATTGATGTATAAATGGATTTTATTTTGGGATTGCCAAGAACTCCGAAAGGTAACGATTCAATTTTAGTAGTGGTCGATCGTTTATCAAAATCGGGACTTTTTATCGCATGTAAGAAAACGAATGATGCGAGTCGAGTAGCAAGCTTGTTCTTTAAAGAAATTGTACGGATACATGGAGTTCCAACTTCTATCACTTCCGACAGGGATTCAAAGTTTTTGTCTCATTTTTGGCGTCAACTTTGGGCGAAGGTTTCGACAACTCTAAATTTCTCGACGACGTGTCACCCATAGTCGGACGGACAAACGAAGGTCGTTAATCGATCTATTGGAACTCTGTTACGGATTCTCGTAGGAGACCATCCAAGACTCTGGGATGAGTGTTTATCGCAAGCGGAGTTTGCATATAATTCATCGGTAAACAGGACCACTGGGAAAACTCCATTTGAAATAGTGTACGGAGTATTACCACAATGTCCGGTCGATATGCTGAAAGACGACCGTAGGTCAGAACCTGTTGAAAATTTTGTGGAGAAAATAAAAACTATCCATACACAGGTAAAAGAAAGTATAGAGGTTGCTAATGCTAAATACAAGGCTACAACCGATGTTTCCCAAAGAGAGAAGATATTCAATGTCGGTAATTTAGTAATGGTACATTTACGAAAGAAAAGATTTCGGGTGGGCAAATGTTCAAAATTACATAAACGCAACTTCGAGCCTTGTCAAATCCTCAAGAGAATCAACCCCAATGCCTATGTCGTCGACTTGCCAGATGAGTTCCAAATGTCTGCAACTTTCAACGTAGCAGATCTACATGATTATCGCGCTCCCGATGAAAGTCACTTCCAACAGTCGTGGTCGACTGTCCAGTTGGAAGAGGCGCCTGATCTGGCTAGCCACGTCACTGTAACGACTCCTGCCTTGGCTGGCAGAGCATTTAACATGCAATAAAAGCAGCTGCTCACCTTCTCTAACCGATTCCATCGTCGAAGGAGAAGAAGATAAATAAAGATGGAAACTCTTGAATAAAGTAGAATATATTTTATTTCCTTTTGAGATTATTACCTTCCAGTATCCTTCTTTCTTCTCCGGTGGATTCCGGCTAAAGGTTGGTGGACTCCAATCTAATCTCCTTTCACTTCCTCAGGTTCACTCGACGACGATCTTCTTCGTCTCGCTATCGTTGTTGCTCAATCGGCACTACTCCTCGATCTTCATTTCTTTTATTGTTGCACCTATCGCTGGATTGCTTTCGGGCTGATCTTCACAACGGTACATTTTCTTTTAATATTCGAATACATTACTATGGTACGAAGCGTATCAACTTGTATTTTCAGATATCTGGGGACAGACACCAGTAGAGTCTATTGAAAGTTATAAATATTATATAAACTTCGTAGACGCAGCAACAAATTTTAATTGGGTATTTCCATTAAGAAGGAAATCTAAGGTTACCGACGTATTTCAGAAGTTCAAGATATGGATAGAAAAATAAACAGGTTACAAGATTAAGTATGTACAAACCGATAATGCAAAAGAATATGTGACATTAATAAAAATTCTGGAACAATCTGGAATTACACATCGTTTATCGTGTCCATATGATCACCCTAAGATGGGATCGGTGGAAAGACGTCACATGCATCTTGTCGATACAACTCTTACCATGCTCCACTATGCAAATATGCCAAACAAATTCTGGAGTCATGATGTACTCGCAACAACTATTTACAATCAAAATCCAACAAGAACACTTCAAGGGATTTCGCCATCAGAAGCATTGTTTGGACGTGCTTCAGATTACAACAAACTCAGAATATTCGGGAGTAGGTGTTATCCATGCTTACGACATCAAAGACGAAACGATTAAACTGGATAACAAATCTATTGCTTGTGTGTTCATCAGTTATCCATAACAACATGATGGTGGCTATCGATCTCTATTATAGTCCAAAGGAACACAAAATATATATCTCCAAGAACGTGAGGTTCATAGAAGATGACTTCACTCTAAACAAAGAGTCGTGGCAAGAAAAAGTGCAAAACAACGAGTTTGGAAAACAATATATCGGAGTCAACAAGACCAACTTGGGGATATTGAAGATGGGTCACAAAAATAAAATTCAAATCCAAACAAATGAAATGTATAATCAAAATTTAATTGAAACAGAAGAGAGAGGAACGGACTCAAGAAATCAGGATCCGGCATCAAACCAACGAGATTCAAGGTTAAAATCCGAGATCCAAATTCCCAACGACTCCCAACCTGAAAGGATGAAAGAACTGAAACAAGTCAGCAACAGATCGATACAAGTGACACAGGCACAAACAAGAACCGCCGGAGAAAGAGAGACCAGTCACAAGAGCATCACAGGGCATATTCAAACCAAATCTAAGGTATAGACTCATCGCCTCAACAACGCCAATTCAAATCCCAAAGTCAGCAAAATACGCACTAGAACAGTCGGAATGGAAGACAACCATGCAAGAAGAATTTGACGCACTCGTCAGAAATCGCACTTGGAAACTTATTCCACGAACGAAACAAGATAGGATCATCAACACCAAGTGGGTGTTTAAAATTAAACAAGCCGATGACGGATCAGTTCAAAGGTTTAAGGAAAGATGGGTAGCAAACGGATTACGGCAGTTAGAGGGTTGCGACTATAATCAGACATTTATCCCAGTGGTAAAAGCAAATTTGACCAGAATAGTTTTGACAATCGCGATTTGCAAGAAAATGTAACCATACAATCATATATGGTCTATTCATATCAAGTTTTAACTACTGATTAACCAAATGCTAATGAACTAAACAGACTATTAATCATATATAGTTAACAAAGCTAAACTGATTGTAATAACCCAGTTGACATCCCTTCCCAATCTTTATATGTTTTGTTTACTTCAATTTTGGCCTCCATTAGTATCTTGAATTCTAGTGTAGTATAGCTAGACCTGTAAATGGTATATCAAAATCCGTATTCGTATCTGCATTCGAATTCGAATATGACTATCCAGATTCGGATTCGATCGGATACCTAAATTAATATCTGGATTTTAACCGGACGGATTTGGATATTCGGAAAATCCATCGTTAAAAGCCGAATTCGTTTAAAAATTCCGGATTCGGATATTCGAATAAATATAAATTGACTTTCGGATATCCGAATTTTAGGATGATTAATTAACTATTAATTAACTTTATTAATGTTGATTTTATATTTTTATAATTTTATTTTAAGATTTTTATAAAAAGTTATCCTAACCCTAAAAGTTATCCGGATTCGGATTGTCCGGATATCTGAAAATTTATCCAGATTCGAATTTTCATATCCGGATTTTATTCCGACCAATATACATGCTTAAGTATAGCAATGGATAGATTAAAAACCTAGCGTGTTTCAAATCTTTTGCATCTTATCTTTAAAAGAGTGATCAGAAGATTACTAGACTAAAAGAGTAATCAGAAAATGATTAATATAAAACAATCACTGAACTGGATCTAAGTGTAATTAAGTAAAACATAAGGTTGTGGAGTTTTGCCTAAGAGAAGAAACTGCAAGGTCAAAGAGGCAAAATTCACCACTTAAAGGCAGTTCGTAAATATGAAGGAGTACGAGGGCGAGAGTGCAACTTTAACCACTTAAAGATAGTTGATAAATATGAAGAAGCACGAGGGCGAGAGTGCAACTTTAACCACTTAAAGACACCCGAGAATTACATAAGAGTACGAGGGCTTA